>JANJGN010002208.1:0-81867 GCA_026770705.1 Isurus oxyrinchus
ACCCTCTGACAGTGCAGCACTACCTCAGTACCGACCCTCCGACAGTGCAGCACTACCTCAGTACTGACCCTCCGACAGTGCAGCATTCCCTCAGTACTGACCCTCCGACAGTGCGACACTCCCTCAGTACTTACCCTCTGACAGTGCGGCACTCCCTCAGTACTGACCCTCTGACAGTGCAGCACTCTCTCAGTACTGACCCTCTGACAGTGCATCACTCCCTCATTACTGACACTCCGACAGTACAGCACTCCAACAGTTCTGACGTTCTGACAGTGCGGCACTCCCTCAGTACTGACCCTTGACAGTGCTGCACTCCCTCAGTACTGACCCTCCGACAGTGCGGCGCTCCCTCAGTACTGACCCTCCGACAGTGCGACACTCCCTCAGTATTGATCCTCTGACAGTGCAGCACTCCCTCAGTACTGACCCTCCGACAGTGCGACACTCCCTCAGTACTGACCCTCTGACAGTGCAGCACTCGCTCAGTACTGACCGTCCGACCGTGCAGCGCTCCCTCAGCACTGACCCTCTGACAGTGCAGCACTCCCTCAGTACTGACCGTCCGACCGTGCGGCACTCCCTCAGCACTGAGCCCCTGAGAGTGCAGCACTCCCTCAGTACTAACCCTCAACAGTGTTGCACTCACTCCGGACTGATTCTGCAACAGTACAGCACTCCCTCAGTACTGCCCATCTGACAGTGCGGCCCTCCATTAGTAATGAACCTCCAACAGTGCAGCACCACCTCAATACTGACTGTCTGAGAGTGCAGCACCTCCTCAGCATTGACCCTCCGACAGTGCAGCACTCCCTCAGTACTGACCCTCTGACACTGCGGCACTCCCTGAGTACTGACCCTCTGACAGTGCAGCACTCCCTCAGTACTGACCCTCTGACAGTGCAGCACTCCCTCAGCACTGACCCTCTGACAGTGCAACGCTCTCAGTACTGAAGCTCCTACAGTGCGGTAGTCTCCCAGTACTCACCCTCAGACAGTCCGGTGCTCCCTCAGTACTGACCCTCTGACAGTGCAGCCCTCCCTCAGCATTGATCCTCTGACAGTACAGCCCACCCTCAGTACTGACCCTCCGACAGTGCAGTGCTCCCTCAGTACTGACCCTCTGACAGTGCAGCACTCCCTCAGTACTGACCCTCTGACAGTGCGGCACTCCCTCATTACTGACCCTCCGACAGTACAGCACTCCCTCGGTACTGACCCTCTGACAGTGCGGCACTCCCTCAGTACTGACCCTCCGACAGTGCAGCACTCCCTCAGTACTGACCATCTGACAGTGCCGCACTCCCTCAGTACTGACCCTCCGACAGTGCAGCATTCCCTCAGTACTGACCCTCTGACAGTGCGACACTCCCTCAGTACTTGCCCTCTGACAGTGCGGCACTCCCTCAGTACTGACCCTCTGACAGTGCAGCACTCGCTCAGTACTGACCCTCTGACAGTGCAGCACTCGCTCAGTACTGACCCTCTGACAGTGCAGCACCCTCTCAGTACTGACCCTCTGACAGTGCAGCACTCCCTCAGTACTGACCCTCTGACAGTGCAGCACTCCCTCAGTACTGACCCTCTGACAGTGCTGCACTCCCTCTGGACAGACCTTCCGACAGTGCTGCACTCCCTCAGTACTGACCCTCTGGCAGTGCTGCTTCCCTCAGTACTGACCCTCTGACAGTGCAGCATTCCCTCAGTACTGACCCTCCGACAGTGCAGCACTCCCTCTGTACTGACCCTCCGACTGTGCAGCGCTCCCTCAGCACTGACCCCCTGAGAGTGCAGCACTCCTTCAATACTAACCCTCAACAGTGTTGCACTCCCATCGGACTGACTCTCCGACAGTACAGCATTCCCTCAGTACTGACCATCCGACAGTGCGGCACTCCCTCAGTACTGACCCATTGACAGTGCAGCACTCCCTCAGTACTGACTCTCTGATAGTGCAGCACTCCCTCAGTATTGACTCTCTGATAGTGCAGCACTCCCTCAGTACTGACCCTCTGACAGTGCAGCACTCCCTCAGTACTGACCCTCTGACAGTGCGGCACTCCCTCAGTACTGACCCGTTGACAGTGCAGCACTCCCTCAGCACTGACTCTTGGATAGTGCAGCACTCCCTCAGCACTGACTCTCTGACAGTGCAGCACTCCCTCAGTACTGACCCTCCGACTGTGCAGCACTCCCTCAGTACTGACCCTCCGATAGTGCAGCACTCCCTCAGTACTGACCCTCCGACAGTGCAGCAGTCCCTCAGTACTGACCCTCTGACAGTGCAGCAGTCCCTCAGTACTGACCCTCTGACAGTGCGGCACTCCCTCAGTACTGACCCTCTGACAGTGCAGCACACCCTCAGCACTGACCCTCTGACTGTGCAACGCTCTCAGTACTGAATCTCCGACAGTGCAGTTGTCTCCCAGTACTCACCCTCAGACAGTGCGGTGCTCCCTCAGTACTGACCCTCTGACAGTGCAGCCCACCCTCAGTTTTGATCCTCTGACAGTACAGCGCACCATCAGTACTGACCCTCCGACGGTGCAGTGCTCCCTCAGTACTGACCCTCCGACAGTGCAGCACTCCCTCATTACTGACCCTCCGAAAGTACAGCACTCCCTCGGTACTGACCCTCCGACAGTACAGCACTCCCACAGTTCTGACATTCTGACAGTGCAGCACTCCCTCAGTACTGACCCTTGACAGTGCTGCACTCCATCAGTACTGACCCTCCGACAGTGCGGCGCTCCCTCAGTACTGACCCTCTGAGAGAGCAGCACTCCCTCAGTACTGACCCTCTGAGAGAGCAGATCTCCCTCAGTACTGACCCTCCGACAGTGCAGCACTTCCTCAGTGCCGAACCTCCGACAGTGCAGCACTCTCTCAGTACTGACCCTCTGACAGTGCAGCCCTCCCTCAGTATTGATTCTCTGACAGTACAGCTCACCCTCAGTGCTGACCCTCTGACAGTGCATCACTCCCTCATTACTGATACTCCGACAGTACAGCACTCCCGCAGTTCTGACGTTCTGACAGTGCAGCACTCCCTCAGTACTGACCCTTGACAGTGCTGCACTCCCTCAGTACTGACCCTCCGACAGTGCGCCGCTCCCTCAGTACTTACCCTCCGACACTGCGACACTCCCTCAGTATTGATCCTCTGACAGTGCAGCACTCCCTCAGTACTGACCCTCCGACAGTGCGACACTCCCTCAGTACTGACCCTCTGACAGTGCAGCACTCGCTCAGTACTGACCCGTTGACAGTGCAGCACTCCCTCAGCACTGACTCTTGGATAGTGCAGCACTCCCTCAGCACTGACTCTCTGACAGTGCAGCACTCCCTCAGTACTGACCCTCCGACTGTGCAGCACTCCCTCAGTACTGACCCTCCGATAGTGCAGCACTCCCTCAGTACTGACCCTCCGACAGTGCAGCAGTCCCTCAGTACTGACCCTCTGACAGTGCAGCAGTCCCTCAGTACTGACCCTCTGACATTGCGGCACTCCCTCAGTACTGACCCTCTGACAGTGCAGCACACCCTCAGCACTGACCCTCTGACTGTGCAACGCTCTCAGTACTGAATCTCCGACAGTGCAGTTGTCTCCCAGTACTCACCCTCAGACAGTGCGGTGCTCCCTCAGTACTGACCCTCTGACAGTGCAGCCCACCCTCAGTTTTGATCCTCTGACAGTACAGCGCACCATCAGTACTGACCCTCCGACAGTGCAGCACTCCCTCATTACTGACCCTCCGACAGTACAGCACTCCCACAGTTCTGACGTTCTGACAGTGCAGCACTCCCTCAGTACTGACCCTTGACAGTGCTGCACTCCATCAGTACTGACCCTCCGACAGTGCGGCGCTCCCTCAGTACTGACTCTCTGATAGTGCAGCACTCCCTCACTGACTCTCTGACAGTGCAGCACTCCCTCAGTACTGACCCTCCGACTGTGCAGCACTCCCTCAGTACTGACCCTCCGATAATGCAGCACTCCCTCAGTACTGACCCTCCGACAGTGCAGCATTCCCTCGCTACTGACCCTCCGACAGTGCGACACTCCCTCAGTATTGACCCTCTGACAGTGCAGCACTCGCTCAGTACTGACCGTCCGACCGTGCAGCGCTCCCTCAGCACTGAGCCCCTGAGAGTGCAGCACTCCCTCAGTACTAACCCTCAACAGTGTTGCACTCCCTCCGGACTGACTCTCCGACAGTACAGCACTCCCTCAGTACTGCCCATCCGACAGTGCGGCCCTCCTTTAGTAATGAACCTCCAACAGTACAGCACCACCTTAATACTGACTGTCTGAGAGTGCAGCACTCCCTCAGCATTGACCCTCCGACAGTGCAGCACTCCCTCAGTACTGACCCGTTGTCAGTGCAGCACTCCCTCAGTACTGACCCTCTGACAGTGCAGCGCTCCCTCAGTCCTGACCCGTTGTCAGTGCAGCACTCGCTCAGCGCTGACCCTCTGACAGTGCGGCACTCCCTCAGTACTGACCCGTTGTCAGTGCAGCACTCCCTCAGTACTGACCCTCTGACAGTGCGGCACTCCCTCATTACTGACCCGTTGTCAGTGCAGCGCTCCCTCAGCACTGACTCTCTGATAGTGCAGCACTCCCTCAGTACTGACCCTCCGACAGTGCGGCACTCCCTCAGTACTGACCCTCCGACAGTGCGGCACTCCCTCAGTACTGACCCTGTGACAGTGCAGCACTCCCTCTGCACTGACCCTCTCACAGTGCAGTACTCCCTCAGCACTGACCCTCTGACAGTGCAACGCTGTCAGTACTGAAGCTCCTACAGTGCAGTTGTCTTCCAGTACTCACCCTCAGACAGTGAGGTGCTCCCTCAGTACTGACCCTCTGACAGTGCAGCACTCCCTCAGTATTGATCCTCCAACAGTACAGCCCTCCCTGAGTACTGACCCTCCGACAGTGCAGTGCTCCCTCAGTACTCACCCTCCGACAGTGCAGCACTCCCACAGTTCTGACGTTCTGACAGTGCAGCACTCCCTCAATACTGACCTTCTGACGCTGCAGCAGTCCGTCATTACTGAACCTAAGACAGTGCAGCACTCCCTCAGTACTGACCCTCTGACAGTGCAGCACTCCCTCAGCATTGACCCTCCGACAGTGCAGCGCTCCCTCAGTATTGACCCTGTGATGGTGCAGCACTCCCTCATTACTGACCCTCCGGCAGTGCAGCATTCCCTCAGTACTGACCCTACGACAGTGCAGCACTCCCTCAGTACTGACCCTTTGACAGTGCAGCACTCCCTCAGTACTGACCCTCTGACAGTGCAGCACTCCCTCAGTACTGACCCTTTGACAGTGCAGCACTCCCTCAGTACTGTCCCTCCGACAGTACAGCACTCCCTCAGTACTGTCCCTCTGACATTGCAGCACTCCCTCAGTACTGACCCTCCGACATTGCAGCACTCCCTCAGTACTGACCCTCTGACAGTGCAGCATTCTGTCTGCACTGACCCTCCGACAGTGCAGCACTGCCTCAGTACTGACCCTCCGTCAGTGCAGCACTCCCTCAGTACAGACCCTCCGACAGTGCAGCATTTCCTCTTTACTGACCCTCTGACAGTGCTGCACTCCCTCAGTACTGACCCTCTGACAGTGCGGCACTCCCTCAGTACTGACCCTCCGACAGTGCAGCACTGCCTCAGTACTGACCCTCCGTCAGTGCAGCACTCCCTCAGTACTGACCCTCCGACAGTGCAGCATTTCCTCTTTACTGACCCTCTGACAGTGCAGCACTCCCTCAGTACTGACCCTCCGACAGTGCAGCATTTCCTCTTTACTGACCCTCTGACAGTGCTGCACTCCCTCAGTACTGACCCTCTGACAGTGCAGCACTCCCTCAGTACTGACCCTCCGACAGTGCAGCACTGCCTCAGTACTGACCCTCCGTCAGTGCAGCACTCCCTCAGTACTGACCCTCCGACAGTGCAGCATTTCCTCTTTACTGACCCTCTGACAGTGCAGCACTCCCTCAGTACTGACCCTCTGACAGTGCGGCACTCCCTCAGTACTGACCCTCAGACAGTGCAGCACTCCCTCAGTACTGACCCTCTGACAGTGCAGCATTCCCTCTTTACTGACCCTCTGACAGTGCAGCACTCCCTCAGTACTGACCCTCTGACAGTGCGGCACTCCCTCAGTACTGACCCTCAGACAGTGCAGCACTCCCTCAGTACTGACCCTCTGACAGTGCAGCACTGCCTCAGTACTGACCCTTTGACAGTGCAGCACTCCCTCAGTACTGTCCCTCCGACAGTACAGCACTTCCTCAGTCCTGTCCCTCTGACGTTGCAGCACTCCCTCAGTACTGACCCTCCGACATTGCAGCACTCCCTCAGTACTGACCCTCTGACAGTGCAGCACTCCCTCAGTACTGACCCTCTGACAGTGCTGCACTCCCTCAGCACTGAGCCTCCGACAGTGCAGCACTCCCTCAGTACTGACCCTCTGACAGTGCAGCACTCCCTCAGTACTGACCCTCTGACAGTGCAGCACTCCCTCAGTACTGACCCTCCGACAGTGCAGCACTTCCTCAGTACTGTCCCTCCAACAGTGCAGCACTCTCTCAGTACTGACCCTCTGACAGTGCAGCACTCCCTCAGTACTGACCCTCTGACAGTGCAGCACTCCCTCAGCACTGACCCTCTGACAGTACAGCACTCCCTCGGTACTGAACCTCCGACAGTGCAGCACTTCCTCAGTACTGACCCTCCGACAGTGCAGCACTCTCTCAGTACTGACCCTCTGACAGTGCAGCACTCTCTCAGTACTGACCCTCTGACAGTGCAGCACTCTCTCAGTACTGACCCTCTGACAGTGCAGCACTCCCTCAGTGCTGACGCTCTGACAGTGCAGCACTCCCTCAGTACTGACCCTCTGACAGTGCAGCACTCCCTCAGTACTGACCCTCTGACAGTGCTGCACTCCCTCTGCACAGACCTTCCGACAGTGCACCACTCCCTCAGTACTGACCCTCTGACAGTGCTGCACTCCCTCAGTACTGACCCTCTGACAGTGCTGCACACCCTCTGTACAGACCTTCCGACAGTGCAGCACTCCCTCAGTACTGACCCTCTGGCAGTGCTGCTTCCCTCAGTACTGACTCTCTGACAGTGCAGCACTCCCTCAGTACTGACCCTCCGACAGTGCAGCACTCCCTCTGTACTGACCCTCCGACCGTGCAGCGCTCCCTCAGCACTGACCCCCTGAGAGTGCAGCACTCCTTCAATACTAACCCTCAACAGTGTTGCACTCCCATCGGACTGACTCTCCGACAGTACAGCATTCCCTCAGTACTGACCATCCGACAGTGCAGCACTCCCTCAGTACTGACCCATTGACAGTGCAGCACTCCCTCAGTACGGACCCTCTGACAGTGCAGCAATCCCTCAGAATTTACCCTCCGACAGTGCAGCGCTCCCTCAGTACTGACCCTCTGACAGTGCAGCACTCCCTCAGTACTGACTCTCTGATAGTGCAGCACTCCCTCATTACTGACCCTCTGACAGTGCAGCACTCCCTCCATACTGTCCCTCTGACAGTGCAGCACTCCCTCAGTACTGACCCTCTGACAGTGCGGCACTCCCTCAGTACTGACCCGTTGACAGTGCAGCACTCCCTCAGCACTGACTCTCTGACAGTGCAGCAATCCCTCAGTACTGACCCTCCGACTGTGCAGCACTCCCTCAGTACTGACCCTCCGATAGTGCAGCACTCCCTCAGTACTGACCCTCTGACAGTGCAGCAGTCCCTCAGTACTGACCCTCTGACAGTGCGGCACTCCCTCAGTACTGACCCTCTGACAGTGCAGCACTCCCTCAGTACTGACCGTCCGACCGTGCAGCGCTCCCTCAGCACTGAGCCCCTGAGAGTGCAGCACTCCCTCAGTACTAACCCTCAACAGTGTTGCACTCCCTCCGGACTGACTCTGCGACAGTACAGCACTCCCTCAGTACTGCCCATCTGACAGTGCGGCCCTCCATTAGTAATGAACCTCCAACAGTGCAGCACCACCTCAATACTGACTGTCTGAGAGTGCAGCACCTCCTCAGCATTGACCCTCCGACAGTGCAGCACTCCCTCAGTACTGACCCTCTGACACTGCGGCACTCCCTCAGTACTGACCCTCTGACAGTGCAGCACGCCCTCAATACTGACCCTCCGACAGTGCGACACTCCCTCAGTACTTACCCTCTGACAGTGCGGCACTCCCTCAGTACTGACCCTCTGACAGTGCAGCACTCCCTCAGTACTGATCCTCTGACAGTGCAGCACTCACTCAGTACTGACCCTCTGAGAGAGCAGCACTCCCTCAGTACTGACCATTTGAGAGAGCAGCACTCCCTCAGTACTGACCCTCTGACAGTGCAGCACTACCTCAGTACCGACCCTCCGACAGTGCAGCACTACCTCAGTACTGACCCTATGACAGTGCGGCACTCCCTCAGTACTGACCCTCTGACAGTGCAGCACTCTCTCAGTACTGACCCTCCGACAGTGCGACACTCCCTCAGTACTTACCCTCTGACAGTGCGGCACTCCCTCAGTACTGACCCTCTGACAGTGCAGCACTCTCTCAGTACTGACCCTCTGACAGTGCATCACTCCCTCATTACTGACACTCCGACAGTACAGCACTCCAACAGTTCTGACGTTCTGACAGTGCGGCACTCCCTCAGTACTGACCCTTGACAGTGCTGCACTCCCTCAGTACTGACCCTCCGACAGTGCGGCGCTCCCTCAGTACTGACCCTCCGACAGTGCGACACTCCCTCAGTATTGATCCTCTGACAGTGCAGCACTCCCTCAGTACTGACCCTCCGACAGTGCGACACTCCCTCAGCACTGAGCCCCTGAGAGTGCAGCACTCCCTCAGTACTAACCCTCAACAGTGTTGCACTCACTCCGGACTGATTCTGCAACAGTACAGCACTCCCTCAGTACTGACCATCTGACAGTGCGGCCCTCCATTAGTAATGAACCTCCAACAGTGCAGCACCACCTCAATACTGACTGTCTGAGAGTGCAGCACCTCCTCAGCATTGACCCTCCGACAGTGCAGCACTCCCTCAGTACTGACCCTCTGACACTGCGGCACTCCCTGAGTACTGACCCTCTGACAGTGCAGCACTCCCTCAGTACTGACCCTCTGACAGTGCAGCACTCCCTCAGCACTGACCCTCTGACAGTGTGGCGCTCACTCAGTACTGACCCTCTGACAGTGCAGCACTCCCTCAGCACTGACCCTCTGACAGTGCAACGCTCTCAGTACTGAAGCTCCTACAGTGCGGTAGTCTCCCAGTACTCACCCTCAGACAGTCCGGTGCTCCCTCAGTACTGACCCTCTGACAGTGCAGCCCTCCCTCAGCATTGATCCTCTGACAGTACAGCCCACCCTCAGTACTGACCCTCCGACAGTGCAGTGCTCCCTCAGTACTGACCCTCTGACAGTGCAGCACTCCCTCAGTACTGACCCTCTGACAGTGCGGCACTCCCTCATTACTGACCCTCCGACAGTACAGCACTCCCTCGGTACTGACCCTCTGACAGTGCGGCACTCCCTCAGTACTGACCCTCCGACAGTGCAGCACTCCCTCAGTACTGACCATCTGACAGTGCCGCACTCCCTCAGTACTGACCCTCCGACAGTGCAGCATTCCCTCAGTACTGACCCTCTGACAGTGCGACACTCCCTCAGTACTTGCCCTCTGACAGTGCGGCACTCCCTCAGTACTGACCCTCTGACAGTGCAGCACTCGCTCAGTACTGACCCTCTGACAGTGCAGCACTCGCTCAGTACTGACCCTCTGACAGTGCAGCACCCTCTCAGTACTGACCCTCTGACAGTGCAGCACTCCCTCAGTACTGACCCTCTGACAGTGCAGCACTCCCTCAGTACTGACCCTCTGACAGTGCTGCACTCCCTCTGGACAGACCTTCCGACAGTGCTGCACTCCCTCAGTACTGACCCTCTGGCAGTGCTGCTTCCCTCAGTACTGACCCTCTGACAGTGCAGCATTCCCTCAGTACTGACCCTCCGACAGTGCAGCACTCCCTCTGTACTGACCCTCCGACTGTGCAGCGCTCCCTCAGCACTGACCCCCTGAGAGTGCAGCACTCCTTCAATACTAACCCTCAACAGTGTTGCACTCCCATCGGACTGACTCTCCGACAGTACAGCATTCCCTCAGTACTGACCATCCGACAGTGCGGCACTCCCTCAGTACTGACCCATTGACAGTGCAGCACTCCCTCAGTACTGACTCTCTGATAGTGCAGCACTCCCTCAGTATTGACTCTCTGATAGTGCAGCACTCCCTCAGTACTGACCCTCTGACAGTGCAGCACTCCCTCAGTACTGACCCTCTGACAGTGCGGCACTCCCTCAGTACTGACCCGTTGACAGTGCAGCACTCCCTCAGCACTGACTCTTGGATAGTGCAGCACTCCCTCAGTACTGACTCTCTGACAGTGCAGCACTCCCTCAGTACTGACCCTCCGACTGTGCAGCACTCCCTCAGTACTGACCCTCCGATAGTGCAGCACTCCCTCAGTACTGACCCTCCGACAGTGCAGCAGTCCCTCAGTACTGACCCTCTGACAGTGCAGCAGTCCCTCAGTACTGACCCTCTGACAGTGCGGCACTCCCTCAGTACTGACCCTCTGACAGTGCAGCACACCCTCAGCACTGACCCTCTGACTGTGCAACGCTCTCAGTACTGAATCTCCGACAGTGCAGTTGTCTCCCAGTACTCACCCTCAGACAGTGCGGTGCTCCCTCAGTACTGACCCTCTGACAGTGCAGCCCACCCTCAGTTTTGATCCTCTGACAGTACAGCGCACCATCAGTACTGACCCTCCGACGGTGCAGTGCTCCCTCAGTACTGACCCTCCGACAGTGCAGCACTCCCTCATTACTGACCCTCCGAAAGTACAGCACTCCCTCGGTACTGACCCTCCGACAGTACAGCACTCCCACAGTTCTGACATTCTGACAGTGCAGCACTCCCTCAGTACTGACCCTTGACAGTGCTGCACTCCATCAGTACTGACCCTCCGACAGTGCGGCGCTCCCTCAGTACTGACCCTCTGAGAGAGCAGCACTCCCTCAGTACTGACCCTCTGAGAGAGCAGATCTCCCTCAGTACTGACCCTCCGACAGTGCAGCACTTCCTCAGTGCCGAACCTCCGACAGTGCAGCACTCTCTCAGTACTGACCCTCTGACAGTGCAGCCCTCCCTCAGTATTGATTCTCTGACAGTACAGCTCACCCTCAGTGCTGACCCTCTGACAGTGCATCACTCCCTCATTACTGATACTCCGACAGTACAGCACTCCCGCAGTTCTGACGTTCTGACAGTGCAGCACTCCCTCAGTACTGACCCTTGACAGTGCTGCACTCCCTCAGTACTGACCCTCCGACAGTGCGCCGCTCCCTCAGTACTTACCCTCCGACACTGCGACACTCCCTCAGTATTGATCCTCTGACAGTGCAGCACTCCCTCAGTACTGACCCTCCGACAGTGCGACACTCCCTCAGTACTGACCCTCTGACAGTGCAGCACTCGCTCAGTACTGACCCGTTGACAGTGCAGCACTCCCTCAGCACTGACTCTTGGATAGTGCAGCACTCCCTCAGCACTGACTCTCTGACAGTGCAGCACTCCCTCAGTACTGACCCTCCGACTGTGCAGCACTCCCTCAGTACTGACCCTCCGATAGTGCAGCACTCCCTCAGTACTGACCCTCCGACAGTGCAGCAGTCCCTCAGTACTGACCCTCTGACAGTGCAGCAGTCCCTCAGTACTGACCCTCTGACATTGCGGCACTCCCTCAGTACTGACCCTCTGACAGTGCAGCACACCCTCAGCACTGACCCTCTGACTGTGCAACGCTCTCAGTACTGAATCTCCGACAGTGCAGTTGTCTCCCAGTACTCACCCTCAGACAGTGCGGTGCTCCCTCAGTACTGACCCTCTGACAGTGCAGCCCACCCTCAGTTTTGATCCTCTGACAGTACAGCGCACCATCAGTACTGACCCTCCGACAGTGCAGCACTCCCTCATTACTGACCCTCCGACAGTACAGCACTCCCACAGTTCTGACGTTCTGACAGTGCAGCACTCCCTCAGTACTGACCCTTGACAGTGCTGCACTCCATCAGTACTGACCCTCCGACAGTGCGGCGCTCCCTCAGTACTGACCCTCTGAGAGAGCAGCACTCCCTCAGTACTGACTCTCTGATAGTGCAGCACTCCCTCACTGACTCTCTGACAGTGCAGCACTCCCTCAGTACTGACCCTCCGACTGTGCAGCACTCCCTCAGTACTGACCCTCCGATAATGCAGCACTCCCTCAGTACTGACCCTCCGACAGTGCAGCATTCCCTCGCTACTGACCCTCCGACAGTGCGACACTCCCTCAGTATTGACCCTCTGACAGTGCAGCACTCGCTCAGTACTGACCGTCCGACCGTGCAGCGCTCCCTCAGCACTGAGCCCCTGAGAGTGCAGCACTCCCTCAGTACTAACCCTCAACAGTGTTGCACTCCCTCCGGACTGACTCTCCGACAGTACAGCACTCCCTCAGTACTGCCCATCCGACAGTGCGGCCCTCCTTTAGTAATGAACCTCCAACAGTACAGCACCACCTTAATACTGACTGTCTGAGAGTGCAGCACTCCCTCAGCATTGACCCTCCGACAGTGCAGCACTCCCTCAGTACTGACCCTCTGACAGTGCAGCGCTCCCTCAGTCCTGACCCGTTGTCAGTGCAGCACTCGCTCAGCGCTGACCCTCTGACAGTGCGGCACTCCCTCAGTACTGACCCGTTGTCAGTGCAGCACTCCCTCAGTACTGACCCTCTGACAGTGCGGCACTCCCTCATTACTGACCCGTTGTCAGTGCAGCGCTCCCTCAGCACTGACTCTCTGATAGTGCAGCACTCCCTCAGTACTGACCCTCCGACAGTGCGGCACTCCCTCAGTACTGACCCTCCGACAGTGCGGCACTCCCTCAGTACTGACCCTGTGACAGTGCAGCACTCCCTCTGCACTGACCCTCTCACAGTGCAGTACTCCCTCAGCACTGACCCTCTGACAGTGCAACGCTGTCAGTACTGAAGCTCCTACAGTGCAGTTGTCTTCCAGTACTCACCCTCAGACAGTGAGGTGCTCCCTCAGTACTGACCCTCTGACAGTGCAGCACTCCCTCAGTATTGATCCTCCAACAGTACAGCCCTCCCTCAGTACTGACCCTCCGACAGTGCAGTGCTCCCTCAGTACTCACCCTCCGACAGTGCAGCACTCCCACAGTTCTGACGTTCTGACAGTGCAGCACTCCCTCAATACTGACCTTCTGACGCTGCAGCAGTCCGTCATTACTGAACCTAAGACAGTGCAGCACTCCCTCAGTACTGACCCTCTGACAGTGCAGCACTCCCTCAGCATTGACCCTCCGACAGTGCAGCGCTCCCTCAGTATTGACCCTGTGATGGTGCAGCACTCCCTCATTACTGACCCTCCGGCAGTGCAGCATTCCCTCAGTACTGACCCTACGACAGTGCAGCACTCCCTCAGTACTGACCCTTTGACAGTGCAGCACTCCCTCAGTACTGACCCTCTGACAGTGCAGCACTCCCTCAGTACTGACCCTTTGACAGTGCAGCACTCCCTCAGTACTGTCCCTCCGACAGTACAGCACTCCCTCAGTACTGTCCCTCTGACATTGCAGCACTCCCTCAGTACTGACCCTCCGACATTGCAGCACTCCCTCAGTACTGACCCTCTGACAGTGCAGCATTCTGTCTGCACTGACCCTCCGACAGTGCAGCACTGCCTCAGTACTGACCCTCCGTCAGTGCAGCACTCCCTCAGTACAGACCCTCCGACAGTGCAGCATTTCCTCTTTACTGACCCTCTGACAGTGCTGCACTCCCTCAGTACTGACCCTCTGACAGTGCGGCACTCCCTCAGTACTGACCCTCCGACAGTGCAGCACTGCCTCAGTACTGACCCTCCGTCAGTGCAGCACTCCCTCAGTACTGACCCTCCGACAGTGCAGCATTTCCTCTTTACTGACCCTCTGACAGTGCAGCACTCCCTCAGTACTGACCCTCCGACAGTGCAGCATTTCCTCTTTACTGACCCTCTGACAGTGCTGCACTCCCTCAGTACTGACCCTCTGACAGTGCGGCACTCCCTCAGTACTGACCCTCCGACAGTGCAGCACTGCCTCAGTACTGACCCTCCGTCAGTGCAGCACTCCCTCAGTACTGACCCTCCGACAGTGCAGCATTTCCTCTTTACTGACCCTCTGACAGTGCAGCACTCCCTCAGTACTGACCCTCTGACAGTGCGGCACTCCCTCAGTACTGACCCTCAGACAGTGCAGCACTCCCTCAGTACTGACCCTCTGACAGTGCAGCATTCCCTCTTTACTGACCCTCTGACAGTGCAGCACTCCCTCAGTACTGACCCTCTGACAGTGCGGCACTCCCTCAGTACTGACCCTCAGACAGTGCAGCACTCCCTCAGTACTGACCCTCTGACAGTGCAGCACTGCCTCAGTACTGACCCTTTGACAGTGCAGCACTCCCTCAGTACTGTCCCTCCGACAGTACAGCACTTCCTCAGTCCTGTCCCTCTGACGTTGCAGCACTCCCTCAGTACTGACCCTCCGACATTGCAGCACTCCCTCAGTACTGACCCTCTGACAGTGCAGCACTCCCTCAGTACTGACCCTCTGACAGTGCTGCACTCCCTCAGCACTGAGCCTCCGACAGTGCAGCACTCCCTCAGTACTGACCCTCTGACAGTGCAGCACTCCCTCAGTACTGACCCTCTGACAGTGCAGCACTCCCTCAGTACTGACCCTCTGACAGTGCTGCACTCCCTCAGCACTGTCCCTCCGACAGTGCAGCGCTCCCTCAGTACTGACCCTCTGACAGTGCGGCACTCCCTCAGTACTGACCCTCCGACAGTGCAGCACTCCCTCAGTACTGACCCTCCGTCAGTGCAGCACTCCCTCAGTACTGACCCTCCGACAGTGCAGCACTCCCTCAGTACTGACCCTCTGACAGTGCGGCACTCCCTCAGTACTGACCCTCCGACAGTGCAGCACTCCCTCAGTACTGACCCTCCGACAGTGCGGCACTCCCTCAGTACTGACCCTCCGACAGTGCAGCACTCCCTCAGTACTGACCCTCCGACAGTGCGGCACTCCCTCAGTACTGACCCTCCGACAGTGTAGGACTCCCTCTGTGCTGAGGAGCGTCAGCTCCTTGTATGGTGCTGAGCCTCTGGGGTGAGGCCTCGAGCGCCTGACCCTCCCGACCCTGAGGCGAGGGTGGACGAGGTCAGCTGGCCGAGCTGCCGCTGAGACCTGCCGGCCCCCGTGGGCTCCTCCTTCCGGTGAACCCTCGCCGGACGCGTATTCGCCCTTGCCCCCCCCCCGCCCCCCCACCATTTTTAACGGCGGCGAATTCGACACCTGGAGCGGCCGCGCTGGGAGCTGAGCCCACCTTCCCTGGGACCTTGGGAAGGCGGTTCGGACAGGGACTGATTGCTCGCCCGAGGTCCTGGACCTGGGCCGCTGTCGAGAGCCGGGACGACGGAAACTCGAACAAAGAGGGAGATGCGCCAAATATTCAGCTGAGAAAAGAAACGGTCCATTGTGCTACCAAACTCCCTCAAGGTTAAATACGATCGCATGAAGACAGGCCTGGGAATTTAGAAGCAGCACAATGGTCGATGTAAATAGCACAGAGACAAAGTGATATGACTTGATAAATCGGAGTGTCCTCAGCCAGAGATTCAGTGCACGCTGGCCTTGACCTTCCTAGCCCTCTCTGGTGCTGTGGGGGACAGCTTCAGCAAGTGGCAACTGTTCTCCAGTCTGTCTGCGCTCTAAATATAACCACAATGTGTTTGCCCTGCCCTGTTTGCTTCAGAGACTGGGAGGTGAGGAGGAGTTTTACTTTTGTTCTTGTTTTACAAACCACGGCGCGTTGCTGTGATCTGGAAGGCGCTGCCTGAAAGGGCGGTGGAAGCAGATTCAATAGGAACTTTCAAAAAGGTGGGGGGGGGGTGGAATTGGAGATATACTCGAAGGGGGATCATTTGCAGTTCTGTGGGGCGGGGTGGGGGTGGAGGGAGAGCAGGGAGGGGAGAGAGTGGGGGAGAATTGGATGGATCTATCAAAGAGCCAGCACTGGCATGATGGGTCGAATGGCCCCCCCCCCCCCCCCCCCCCCCCCCCCCCCCCCACCCCCCTCCCCCCAGCGCTGGGTGTTTTTTTTCTTCTCCCCCTCACAATGAGATGCCGATGGGCGGACAATGTGACGGCTGTGCGGCCTGCCCCGCCGATCAGATCCCGGACTCCTTCCTCAGCCCCTCGGACTCAGGGACTCACTGTCCACGTTCACACTCGCTGCTGCAGCTACAGAGCCATCAGGGTAGCTGAATATGTGGCAGGAGGTCAGAGGCTGGGAATCCTGCGGCGAGGAACTCACCTCCTGACTCCCCAAAGCCTGTCCACCATCTACAAGGCACAAGTCAGGAGTGTGATGGGATACTCCCCACTTGCCTGGATGAGTGCAGCTCCCTCAACACTCAAGAAGCTCGACACCATCCAGGACAAAGCAGCCCCGCTTGATTGTCACCCCATCCACAAACATTCACTCCCTCCACCACCGACGCACAGTAGCAGCAGTGTGTGTACCATCTACAAGATGCACTGCAGCAACTCACCAAGGCTCCTTCGACAGCATCTTCCAAACCCGCGACCTCTACCATCCAGAAGGACAAGGGCAGCAGACACATGGGGAACACCCCCACCTGGAAGTTCCCCTCCAAGTCACTCACCATCCTGACTTGGAAATGTATCGGCCGTTCCTTCACTTTCGCTGGGTCAAAATCCTGGAACTCCCTCCCTAACATCACTGTGGGTGTACCTACACCACACGGACAAAATCCTGGAACTCCCTCCCTAACAGCGCTATGGATGTACCTACACCACATGGACAAAATCCTGGAACTCCCTCCCTAACAGCACTGTGGGTGTACCTACACCACACGGACAAAATCCTGGAACTCCCTCCCTAACAGCGCTGTGGGTGTACCTACACCACATGGACAAAATCCTGGAACTCCCTCCCTAACAGCACTGTGGGTGTACTTACACCACAGGGACAAAATCCTGGAGCTCCCTCCCTAACAGCACTGTGGATGTACCTACACCACAGGGACAAAATCCTGGAACTCCCTCCCTAACAGCGCTGTGGGTGTACCTACACCACAGGGACAAAATCCTGGAACTCCCTCCCTAACAGCACTGTGGGTGTACCTACACCACACGGACAAAATCCTGGAACTCCCTCCCTAACAGCGCTGTGGGTGTACCTACACCACACGGGACTGCAGCGGGTCAAGAAGGCAGCTCACCCACCACCTTCTCAAGGGGCAATTAGGGATGGGGCAACAAATGCTGGGCCCAGCCAGCGACGCCCACATCCTGTGAATGAATTACATCTCATCATTTCTTCAGGAATGTGATCATGATTATTGATTATCTTACCTCCATTTCTTCTGCATAAGATTGTTCTCTTGGCTGAGTAATGTGTCCAATCGTCGGCACCACACACTTTAGGAAGGATGTCAGGGCCTTGGAGAGGGTGCGGAGGGACATTTACTGGGACGGTTCCCAGGGGATGAGGCGACTTCAGTCCGCGTGGAGGGACTGGGAGAAGCTGGGATCGTTCTCTTCAGAGCGGATAAGGTTAAGGGGGAGATTGAATCGGGACGTTCAACATCAGGAGGGGGGTTTGGATAGAGTCGATGAGGAGAAAGTGTTTCCAGCGGCAGGAGGTTCGGTAACCAGAGGGACACAGATTGAAGAGAATCGGGGAAAAGAGGGGGGAGATGAGGAGGATTATTTTTTGACCCAGTGAGTTGCTGTGATCTGGAAGGCGCTGCCTGAAAAGGCGGTGGAAGCAGATTCAATAGGAACTTTCAAAAAAAAAGGGGGGGGGGAATTGGAGAAATACTAGAAGGGGAAAAATTTACAGGTCTGTGGGGGAAAGAGTGGTGATGGGTGGGGGGTTAACGGAGTATGGGGACTAATTGGATAGCTCTTTCGAAGAGCCAGCACAGGTGCGATGGGCCGAATGGTAAGCAACAAGTATAGTACGTTTACTGTGTTGGCTTTTCGACTGTTAAAGTATCTGAATGGGTCTTTTTCGAAGTGACAGTTGGTGACCAGTGGGGTACCGCAGGGATCAGGGCTTGGGCCCCAGCTCTTAACAATATATATCAATGATTTGGAGGAGGGAACCAAATGTGATATTTCCAAGTGTTCAGACAACACGAAACTTGATGGGAATGTCAGTGATGAGGAGGGGGTTAAGAGACGATTTAGACAGGGTGAGTGAGTGGGCAAATACATGGCAGATGCTGTATAACATGGGTAAGTGTGAAGTTATCCAATTTGTCACTGAAAACAAGCATGGAGGTGCAGCAAGCAGTGAAGGAGGTTAATGGTATGTTGGCCTTCATTGTGAGAGGACTCGAGTACAGGAGCAAGGATGTCTTACTGCAGCTGCAGAGGGCCTTGGTGAGACCACACCTGGGGTACTGTGTGCAGTCCTGGTCTCCTTACCTCAGAAAGGTTATACTTGACATAGAGGGAGAGCAGCGAAGGTTCACCAGACTGATTCCTGGGATGGCAGGATTGTCATATGGGGAGAAATTGGGCCAACTAGGCCTTGAGTTCTGTCGAAGGGTCATGAGGACTCGAAATGTCAACTCTTTCCTTCTCCGCCGATGCTGCCAGACCTGCTGAGTTTTTCCAGGTAATTCTGTTTTTGTTTTAAAATTTTGACAGGGATGGACAGGCTGGATGCAGGGTTGATATTTCCTCTGGCTGGGGGTGGGGTCTAGAACAAGGGGTCACAATCTCAGGATATGGGGTAGACCATTTCGGACTGAGATGAGGAGAAACTTCTTCACTCAGAGGCTGGTGAACCTTTGGAATTCTCTACCACAGAGGCTGCGGAGACCAAGTCACAATATATTTCAGAAGGAAATAGATAGATTTCTGGACTCTAAAGGCGTCGAGGGATGTGGGGAGAGAGCGGGAGTATGGGGTTGAGATAGAGAATCAGCCATGATCCTACTGAATGGGGGAGCAGGCTCGAAGGGCTGAATGGCCTACTCCTGCTCCTATTTTCTATGTTTCAATGAATAGTCTGAGCTGGATTGCCCCGAGTTGAGGCAGAGAGAGATCCAGTTGCCTGCGTTCTTGACCTGTACCATTAGCGGCTGTGCCTTCAGCTGCCTTGGGGCGGTGGGGGGGCCCTAAGCTCTGGAATTCCCTCCCTAAACCTCTCCACCTCACCTCTCTCTCCCCCCGCCCCCCCCCCCCCACCTCCTTTAAGGCACTCCTTAAAAACTGACCCGTCTGACCGAGCTCATTTTCGCCTGTCCCAAATATTTTGTTATTTGGCTCAGCGGTCAAATTCTGTTTGATTGACCCTCCTGGGGTATTTTGCGAGCTGAAGGTGCTTTATAAATGCAAGACGTTGTCCCCTGTTAGCAGAGAGAGAGCTGTAGTCTCGCCCTCGATGCCTGTGGTGAGTTGGACTTCAGCTCATGAGGTGCAAGGACAGCACGTCACAAAATTCCAACGCCCTCTTTCTCCTGGGCTTTCACAAAAGCAATTAGTCCAACAATGGGATTTGGATGATAAGTACTGGTTGTACCTGAACCAAGTTAGAACAATTGTCACCAAAAGGTCTTTGTTCCCTCCAGGGATCCTCCTGATGCAGATACACCAACATGTGCAGATCGCATTAGTTCGCTGCCATAAAAATAAACAAGGGTGCGGAGGTGTAGCAAGGAGCCAGGTACAACAGGAGCGAGGGTCAGATACCTGGTCTGCCCCTCGACAGGGTAAGACACAACCCATCGGAACAGCAGCAACTTGAATTTAAGCACTGCTGAGAAAAAGGGACAGGTCGAAGATTTTTTGTCTGGCGCTCCTAGGGACACTCGGCAAGAATACCAGTGTAAGGGGTGCAACAACAATTTATACTGCATGTGAAGAGAGTGCCATGCAGTATGAATTGTTATTTTTTTTCCCCTTATATTGGTGTTCTTGCAAACTGTCCTGATGAGTGCAAGACATGTCTCTTTTTTTTCAGTGATACTAATGCTCTGCACTGCCCAATGGCAGCTTGAACATAGTAGTAAAACGTCTCAAGGTGCTTCAGAGGAACATCAGTATCCGAGGAGGAGTCCATTCAGGCCTCCATGCCTGTGCCAGCTCTTTGACAGTACTATCCAATTAAGTCGACTCCCGGATAGCTCAGTAATTCTTTCCCTTTCAAGTGTCTATCTAATTCCCTTGACCGCTGAGCCGCCTATGAAGATATTAGGGACAGGTGACCCAAAGCTCAGTCAAAGAAATTTGGGGAGATTCTTAAACAAGCAAAGAGAGAGAGAGGCAGAGAGGATTAGGGAGGGAATTCCAGAGCTCAGGGCCCCCCCCACCAGGCAGCTGAAGGCACGGCCGCCAATGGCGGAGTGATGGGGAATCGGGGGGAGGGTCAAGAGGCCGGAATTGGGAGGAGCGCAGAGATCTCGGAGGGTTGTACGGGCCGGAGGAGGTTACAGAGATAGGGAGGGTTGTAGGGGCTGGAGGAGGTTACAGAGATAGGGAGGGTTGTAGTGGATGGAGGAGGTTACAGAGATAGGGAGGGTTGTAGGGGCTGGAGGAGGTTACAGAGATAGGGAGGGTTGTAGGGGGCTGGAGGAGGTTACAGAGATAGGGAGGGTTGTAGGTTCTGAAGGAAGTTACAGAGTGAGGGATGGTTGGAGGGACTGGACGAATTTACAGAGATAGTGAGGGTTGTAGGGGCTGGAGGAGTTTACAGAGATAGGGAGGGTTGCAGGGGCTGGAGGATGTTACAGAGATAGGGAGGGTTGTAGGAGCTGGAGGGGGTTACACAGATTGGGAGGGTGGTAGGGGCTGGAGGAGGTTACAGAGGTAGGGAGGGCTGTATGGTCTGGAGGAGATTACACAGATAGGGAGGGTTGTAGGGGCTGGAGGAGGTTACAGAGATTGGGTTGTAGGGGACAGAGGAGGTTATAGAGTTGGGAAAGATTGTAGGGGCTGGAGGAGGTTACAGATATATGGAGGGTTTTAGGGCCTGGAGGTGGTTACAGATGTGGGGAGGGTTGTAGGGATTAGAGGAGGTCACAAAGATAGGGAGGGTTGTAGCAGCTGGAGGAGGTTACAGAAATTGGGAGGGTTGGGGCTTGGGGAGGTTATAGAGATAGGGAGGGTGGTAGGGGCTGGGGGAAATTACAAAGATAGGGAGGGGTGTATGGGCTGGTGGATGTTACAGAAATCGGGAGGGTTGTAGGGGCTGGAGGAGGTTACAGAGATAGGGAGGGGTGTCGGGGCTGGAGGAGGTTACAGAGATAGGGAGGGGTGTATGGGCTGGTGGAGGTTACAGAAATAGGGAGGATTGTAGGGGCTGGAGGTGGTTACAGAGATAGGGAGGGGTGTAGGGGCTGGAGGAGGTTACAGAGATAGGGAGGGGTGTAGGGACTGGAGGAGGTTACAGAGATAGGGAGAGGTGTAGGGACTGGAGGAGGTTACAGAGATAGGGAGGGGTGTAGGGGCTGGAGGAGTTTACAGAGATAGGGAGGATTGTAGGGGCTGGAGGTGGTTACAGAGATAGGGAGGGGTGTAGGGGCTGGAGGAGGTTACAGAGATAGGGAGGTTTGTAGGGACTGGAGGAGGTTACAGAGATAGGGAAGGGTGTAGGAGCTGGAGGAGGTTACAGAGATATGGAGGGTTGTAGGAGCTGGAGGGGGTTACAGAGATAGGGAGGGTTGTAGGGACTGGAGGAGGTTACAGAGCTAGGGAGGGTTGTAGGGGCTGGAGAAGGTTACAGAGATAGGGAGGGGTGTAGGGGCTGGAGGAGGTTACAGAGATAGGGAGGGTTGTAGGGCCTGGAGGAGGTTACAGAGATAGGGAGGGGTGTCGGGGCTGGAGGAGGTGACAGAGATAGGGAGGGTTGTAGGGGCTGGAGGAGGTTACAGAGATAGGGAGGGGTGTCGGGGCTGGAGGAGGTTACAGAGATAGGGAGGGTTGTAGGGGTTGGAGGATGTTACAGAGATAGGGAGGGGTGTAGGGGCTGGAGGAGGTTACAGAGATAATGAAGGGCCACGATGCTATGGAGGGAATTGAAAATCAGTATAATTGTGGTAAAATCAAGATGCTCAACAGTTTGGGCCTGAAAAGTGCTCAGCCTACCTCAGGTTACTCTGGAAGGGTAAGATGTCTCAAAAATCTGAGCAACAGGTTTCACACTGAGCTAGCTGTTTCACACTGCTGCTCTGCAGCAGCAACACCAATAGTGGGTATTCGCCACTAATGGGGTTCTGCCTTTAAGCCAAAGAGACGTTCTGCCTATACCACAAATGAGTAATGTGGGGATAGGAATTTGGGTGTCGGGGTGATGCTAGGCATGTAGTCCAAAGACATGGTGGGTCGTATCAAACACCATGTTCCAGCCGCTGTTCATAACGAGCGAAGTACAGACCGAACCTAACCAGCCCGTGTTTGCAAAACTCAAAATACTGCGTCCAACATTAGATGTTACTCTGCAATTGGACAATATTTGCCAAATAGTCCTCAGCCTTTTAGGAATTACCCTGACAACCAATTTAAGATTGTCAGTTGGGCTCGCAATGTGGTACATTTGTGTGTACTAGAAGCTACATACATTTATACCCAGGGCCCTGTTCTTTGCAGACCAGGAAGAAGCTGTAGGCACATTGCTTCTGTTTCATTTAAACAAAATAAGTGACAGCCATTCGCTGGTTCAATCCTCAGGGCAATGCTTTGACCAATCAGAGTCAAGCTGCCTGGTTTAAATTTCAGTCAATTCTCAGCAATTAACTGTCAGTCACCATCAACTGGTGCATCATGCAGGGCAGCGGCTCTACCAATCAGAGTCCGCTTGCCAACCAGTCAGCACTCTCTTCTCATACGGTATAAATTGTTGTTCCCTTTACATTTGGTGTTGTTGCGAATTGCCCTGATGAGTGCAAGACAAAAAGGTTCGGCAAATAATGTCTCCGGTCTTCAAAAATACTCAAGTCCTGTGCTACCAAGCGTTGGATTTTTCTGCAGTGTGGTCAGCACTATGATGTAGGAAATGCGGCAGCCAATTTGCGCACAGCAAGCTCCCGCAAACAGCAATGGGACGATGACACCGAGATTCTGTGGGGGGTTTTTTTTTTGAAAGCATTGTCGCATTGAGGCATAAATGTCATGGTGCCCAGGACACTGGACAGAACACCCCTGCACCGTGGCCTGCCACCTCCCAAAAGCCCCCCCCCCCTCGCCCAGTCAACCCCATCACCCACCGCTGAACCTCACCACCCCACCATTCTCGTTCGAAAGAAAACTCCAGCTGAATTGCCTCATTATCCCATGGCTGCCCTGTGGGATCTTGCTGTGCGGAAACGGGCTGCCGCGTTTCCTCTGTCAGAAAGGGTGACCGCAGCTGATTGGTGGGTGGTGGGGGGGGGGCGGTGGGTGGTGGTGGGGGGGTGTTCGAGGAAACACCGGGTGCGTCGGCTGTCCCTGGAGCCTCTGAGATGGAGCTGGAAACAAGCCTGTGGGCTCTTTCTGTTCCTTTTCCCTCTCTTCTGTGGGTGTCGACTGAGCTGCTGTCCCTGCAGAGAGTCACCTTGTGTTTCAGGCTCGCAGACCTGTGTTCCGAGCACGCCATCCCTTGCTCTCCTGTGTCAGGAAATGTACAAGGACAAAGGACCGGACTTTCTATAAATACAGCTAGAATCCTTCTTTGCATTGTCCAAGCTGTACTTGTGTGTGTGTGTGTGTGTGTGTGTGTGTGTCTGTGTGCGTGTGCGTGTGTGTGTGTGTGTGTGTGTGTGTGTGTGTGTCAGTGTGTGTGTGTGTATCTATATATAGAAGTTCACTGCTATACAGGAATTCTCCAGTTCATGGGTGTGGAGGTGGGATGGTCCACGTCACTTGTGGGGGCTGCAGACAGCCTCGTCCACTCTGCCACAACAACAACAGATATTTATATAGTGTCTTTCATGTCATACCACGTCCCATGGTTCACAAGGTGGGGGGATGTCAGAGCAAATTCTGACCCCGAGCCACAGAAGGAGATAACAGGGACAGGGTGAGCCAAAGCTCAGTCAAAGAGGTCAGTTTCAAGGGGCGTCTTAAAAGAGAGAGAGAGAGAGAGGGGCGGCGAGGTTGAGGGAGGGAATTCCAGAGTTCAGGGCCCCCCCCGCCAGGCAGCTGAAGGCATGGCCGCTGATGGTGGAGCGATGGGAATCGGGAGATGCTCAAGAGGCCGGAATTGGAGGAGCGCAGAGATCGCGGAGGGTTGTAGGGGCTGGAGGAGGTTACAGAGATAGGGAGGGTTGTAGGGACTGGAGGTGATTACAGAGATAGGAAGGGTTGTAGAGACTGGAGGAGGTTACAGAGATAGGGAGGGTTGTAGGGGCTGGAGGAGGTTACAGAGATAGGAAGGGTTGTAGGGACTGGAGGAGGTTACAGAGATAGGGAGGGTTGTAGGGGCTGGAGGAGGTTACAGAGATAGGGAGGGGTGTAGGGGCTGGAGGAGGTTACAGAGATAGGGAGGGGTGTAGGGGCTGGAGGAGGTTACAGAGATAGGGAGGGTTGTAGGGACTGGAGGAGATTACAGAGATAGGGAGGGTTGTAGGGGCTGGAGGAGGTTACAGAGATAGGGAGGGTTGTAGGGGCTGGAGGAGGTTACAGAGATAGGGAGGGGTGTAGGGGCTGGAGGAGGTTACAGAGATAATGAAGGGCCACGATGCTATGGAGGGAATTGAAAATCAGTATAATTGTGGTAAAATCAAGATGCTGAACAGTTTGGGCCTGAAAAGTGCTCAGCCTACCTCAGGTTACTCTGGAAGGGTAAGATGTCTCAAAAATCTGAGCAACAGGTTTCACACTGAGCTAGCTGTTTCACACTGCTGCTCTGCAGTGGGTATTCGCCACTAATGGGGTTCTGCCTTTAAGCCAAAGAGACGTTCTGCCTATACCACAAATGAGTAATGTGGGGATAGGAATTTGGGTGTCGGTGTGATGCTAGGCATGTAGTCCAAAGACATGGTGGGTCGTATCAAACACCATGTTCCAGCCGCTGTTCACAACGAGCGAAGTACAGACCGAACCTAACCAGCCCGTGTTTGCAAAACTCAAAATACTGCGTCCAACATTAGATGTTACTCTGCAATTGGACAATATTTGCCAAATAGTCCTCAGCCTTGTAGGAATTACCCTGACAACCAATTTAAGATTGTCAGTTGGGCTCGCAATGTGGTGCATTTGTGTGTACTAGGAGCTACATATATTCATACCCAGGGCCCTGTTCTTTGCAGACCAGGAAGAAGCTGTAGGCACATTGCTTCTGTTTCCTTTAAACAAAATAAGTGACAGCCATTCGCTGGTTCAATCCTCAGGGCAATGCTTTGACCAATCAGAGTGAAGCTGCCTGGTTTAAATTTCAGTCAATTCTCGGCAATTAACTGTCAGTCACCATCAACTGGTGCATCATGCAGGGCAGCGGCTCTACCAATCAGAGTCCGCTTGCCAACCAGTCAGCACTCTCTTCTCATACGGTATAAATTGTTGTTCCCTTTACATTTGGTGTTGTTGCGAATTGCCCTGATGAGTGCAAGACAAAAAGGTTCGGCAAATAATGTCTCCGGTCTTCAAAAATACTCAAGTCCTGTGCTACCAAGCGTTGGATTTTTCTGCAGTGTGGTCAGCACTATGATGTAGGAAATGCGGCAGCCAATTTGCGCACAGCAAGCTCCCGCAAACAGCAATGGGACGATGACACCGAGATTCTGTGGGGGTGTTTTTTTTTTTGAAAGCATTGTCGCATTGAGGAATAAATGTCATGGTGCCCAGGACACTGGACAGAACACCCCTGCACCGTGGCCTGCCACCTCCCAAAAGCCCCCCCCCCCTCGCCCAGTCAACCCCATCACCCACGGCTGAACCTCACCACCCCACCATTCTCGTTCGAAAGAAAACTCCAGCTGAATTGCCTCATTATCCCACGACTGCCCTGTGGGATCTTGCTGTGCGGAAACGGGCTGCCGCGTTTCCTCTGTCAGAAAGGGTGACCGCAGCTGATTGGTGGGTGGGGGGGGGCGGTGGGTGGGGGTGGTGGTGGGAGTGGTGGTGGGGGGGTGTTCGAGGAAACACCGGGTGCGTCGGCTGTCCCTGGAGCCTCTGAGATGGAGCTGGAAACAAGCCTGTGGGCTCTTCCTGTTCCTTTTCCCTCTCTTCTGTGGGTGTCGACTGAGCTGCTGTCCCTGCAGAGAGTCACCTTGTGTTTCAGGCTCGTAGACCTGTGTTCCGAGCACGCCATCCCTTGCTCTCCTGTGTCAGGAAATGTACAAGGACAAAGGACCGGACTTTCTATAAATACAGCTAGAATCCTTCTTTGCATTGTCCAAGCTGTACTTGTGTGTGTGTGTGTGTGTGTGTGTGTGTGTGTGTGTGTGTGTGTGTGTGTGTGTGTGTGTGTGTGTGTGTGTGTGTGTGTATCTATATATAGAAGTTCACTGCTATACAGGAATTCTCCAGTTCATGGGTGTGGAGGTGGGATGGTCCACGTCACTTGTGGGGGCTGCAGACAGCCTCGTCCACTCTGCCACAACAACAACAACAGATATTTATATAGCGTCTTTCACGTCATACCACGTCCCATGATTCACAAGGTGGGGGGATGTCAGAGCAAATTCTGACCCCGAGCCGCAGAAGGAGATAACAGGGACAGGGTGAGCCAAAGCTCAGTCAAAGAGGTCAGTTTCAAGGGGCGTCTTAAAAGAGAGAGAGAGAGAGAGAGAGAGAGAGGGGCGGCGAGGTTGAGGGAGCGAATTCCAGAGCTCAGGGCCCCCCCGCCAGGCAGCTGAAGGCATGGCCGCTGATGGTGGAGCGATGGGAATCGGGAGATGCTCAAGTGGCCGGAATTGGAGGAGCGCAGAGATCGCGGAGGGTTGTAGGGGCTGGAGGAGGTTACAGAGATAGGGAGGGTTGTAGGGACTGGAGGTGATTACAGAGATAGGGAGGGTTATAGGGATAGGAGGAGGTTACAGAGATAGGGAGGGGTGTAGGGGCTGGAGGAGGTTACAGAGATAGGGAGGGTTGTAGGGGCTGGAGGAGGTTACAGAGATAGGGAAGGATGTGGGGGCTGGAGGATTTTACAGAGATAGGGAGGGATGTGGGGGCTGGAGGATTTTACAGAGATAGGGAGGGTTGTAGGGGCTGGAGGAGGTTACAGGGATCGGGAGGGTTGTAGGGGCTGTAGGAGATTACAGAGATAGTGAGGGTTATAGGGGCTGGAGGAGGTTACAGAGATAGTGAAGATTGCAGGGGCTGGAGGAGGTTACAGAGATAGGGAGGGTTGTAGGGGCTGGAGGAGGTTACAGGGATAGGGAGGGGTGTAGAGGCTGGAGGAGGTTACAGTGATAGGGTAGGTTGTAGGGGCTGGAGGAGGTTACAGAGATAGGGACGGTTGTAGGGGCTCGAGGAGGTTACAGAGATAGGGAGGGTTGAGGCGGCTGGAGGAGGTTACATAGATAGTGAGGGGTGTAGGGGACTGGAGGAGGTTACAGAGATAGTGAGGGTTGTAGGGGCTGGAGGAGGTTACAGAGACAGGGAGGGTTGTAGGGGCTGGAGGAGGTTACAGAGATAGGGAGGGGTGTAGGGGCTGGAGGAGGTTACATAGATAGGGAGGGGTGTAGGGGACTGGAGGAGGTTACAGAGATCGGGAGGGTTGTAGGGCCTGGAGGCGTTTACAGAGATAGGGAGGGTTGTAGGGGCTGGAGGAGGTTACAGAGATAGGGAGGGGTGTATGGGTTAGAGGAGGTTACAGAGATAGGGAGGGTTGTAGGGCCTGGAGGCGGTTACAGAGATAGGGAGGGTTGTAGGGGCTGGAGGAGGTTACAGAGATAGGGAGGGTTGTACAGGCTGGAGGAGGTTACAGAGATAGGGAGGCGTGTAGGGGCTGGAGGAGGTTATAGGGATAGGGAGGGTTGTAGGGGCTGGAGGAGGTTACAGAGATAGGGAGGGTTGTAGGGGCTGGAGGAGGTTACAGGGATAGGGAGGGGTGTAGTGGCTGGAGGAGGTTACAGAGATAGGGAGTGTTGTAGGGGCTGGAGGAGGTTACAGAGATAGGGAGGGTTGTAGGGGCTGGAGGAGGTTACAGAGATAGGGAGGGTTGTAGGGGCTGGAGGAGGTTACAGTGATAGGGAGGGGTGTAGGGGCTGGAGGAGGTTACAGAGATAGGGAGGGGTGTAGCGGCTGGAGGAGGTTACTGAGATAGGGAGGGGTGTAGGGGCTGGAGGAGGTTACAGAGATAATGAAGGGCCACGATGCTATGGAGGGAATTGAAAATCAGTATAATTGTGGTAAAATCAAGATGCTGAACAGTTTGGGCCTGAAAAGTGCTCAGCCTACCTCAGGTTACTCTGGAAGGGTAAGATGTCTCAAAAATCTGAGCAACAGGTTTCACACTGAGCTAGCTGTTTCACACTGCTGCTCTGCAGCAGCAACACCAATAGTGGGTATTCGCCACTAATGGGGTTCTGCCTTTAAGCCAAAGAGACGTTCTGCCTATACCACAAATGAGTAATGTGGGGATAGGAATTTGGGTGTCGGTGTGATGCTAGGATGTAGTCCAAAGACATGGTGGGTCGTATCAAACACCATGTTCCAGCCGCTGTTCACAACGAGCGAAGTACAGACCGAACCTAACCAGCCCGTGTTTGCAAAACTCAAAATACTGCGTCCAACATTAGATGTTACTCTGCAATTGGACAATATTTGCCAAATAGTCCTCAGCCTTGTAGGAATTACCCTGACAACCAATTTAAGATTGTCAGTTGGGCTCGCAATGTGGTGCTTTTGTGTGTACTAGAAGCTACATATATTCATACCCAGGGCCCTGTTCTTTGCAGACCAGGAAGAAGCTGTCGGCACATTGCTTCTGTTTCATTGAAACAAAATAAGTGACAGCCATTCGCTGGTTCAATCCTCAGGGCAATGCTTTGACCAATCAGAGTGAAGCTGCCTGGTTTAAATTTCAGTCAATTCTCGGCAGTTAACTGTCAGTCACCATCAACTGGTGCAACATGCAGGGCAGCGGCTCTACCAATCAGAGTCCGCTTGCCAACCAGTCAGCACTCTCTTCTCATACGGTATAAATTGTTGTTCCCTTTACATTTGGTGTTGTTGCGAATTGCCCTGATGAGTGCAAGACAAAAAGGTGCGGCAAATAATGTCTCCGGTCTTCAAAAATACTCAAGTCCTGTGCTACCAAGCGTTGGATTTTTCTGCAGTATGGTCAGCACTATGATGTAGGAAATGCGGCAGCCAATTTGCGCACAGCAAGCTCCCGCAAACAGCAATGGGACGATGACACCGAGATTCTGTGGGGGTTTTTTTTTGAAAGCATTGTCGCATTGAGGCATAAATGTCATGGTGCCCAGGACACTGGACAGAACACCCCTGCACCGTGGCCTGCCACCTCCCAAAAGCCACCCCCCACTCCCCAGTCAACTCCATCACCCACCGCTGAACCTCACCACCCCACCATTCTCGTTCGAAAGAAAACTCCAGCTGAATTGCCTCATTATCCCACGGCTGCCCTGTGGGATCTTGCTGTGCGGAAACGGGCTGCCGCGTTTCCTCCGTCAGAAAGGGTGACCGCAGCTGATTGGTGGGTGGGGTGGGGGGGGGCGGTGGGTGGTGGTGGGGGGTGTTCGAGGAAACACCGGGTGCGTCGGCTGTCCCTGGAGCCTCTGAGATGGAGCTGGAGAAAAGCCCGTGGACTCTTCCTGTTCCTTTTCCCTCTCTTCTGTGGGTGTCGACTGAGCTGCCGTCCCTGCAGAGAGTCACCTTGTGTTTCAGGCTCGTAGACCTGTGTTCCGAGCACGCCATCCCTTGCTCTCCTGTGTCAGGAAATGTACAAGGACAAAGGACCGGACTTTCTATAAATACAGCTAGAATCCTACTTTGCATTGTCCAAGCTGTACTTGTGTGTGTGTGTGTGTGTGTGTGTGTGTGTGTGTGTGTGTGTGTGTGTGTGTGTCTGTGTGTGTGTGTGTGTATCTATATATAGAAGTTCACTGCTATACAGGAATTCTCCAGTTCATGGGTGTGGAGGTGGGATGGTCCACGTCACTTGTGGGGGCTGCAGACAGCCTCGTCCACTCTGCCACAACAACAACAACAGATATTTATATAGCGTCTTTCACGTCATACCACGTCCCATGGTTCACAAGGTGGGGGGATGTCAGAGCAAATTCTGACCCCGAGCCACAGAAGGAGATAACAGGGACAGGGTGAACCAAAGTGCAGTCAAAGAGGTCAGTTTCAAGGGGCGTCTTAAAAGAGAGAGAGAGAGAGAGAGGGGCGGCGAGGTTCAGGGAGGGAATTCCAGAGCTCAGGGCCCCCCCCCACCAGGCAGCTGAAGGCACGGCCGCCGATGGTGGAGCGATGGGAACCGGGTGATTCTCAAGAGGCCGGAATTGGAGGAGCGCAGAGATCTCGGAGGGTTGTAGCGGCTGGAGGAGGTTACAGAGATAAGGAGGGTTGTAGGGGCTGGAGGAGGTTACAGAGATAGGGAGGGTTGTAGAGGCTGGAGGAGGTTACAGAGATAGGGAAGGTTGTAGGGGTCTGGAGGAGGTTACAGAGATAAGGAGGGTTGTAGGGGTTGGAGGAGTTTACCGAGACAGGGAGGGTTGTAGGGGCTGGAGGAGGTTTCTGAGATAGGGAGGGTTGTAGGGCCTGCAGTAGGTTACAGAGATAGGGAGGGTTGTAGGGGCTGGAGGAGGTTACAGAGATAGGGAGGGGTGTAGGGGCTGTAGGAGATTTCAGAGATAGCGATGGTTATAGGGGCTGGAGGAGGTTACAGAGATAGTGAAGGTTGCAGGGGCTGGAGGAGGTTACAGGGATAGGGAGGGTTGTGGGTGCTGGAAGATGTTACAGAGATAGGGATGGTTGTAGGGGCTGGAGGACGTTACAGGTATAGGGAGGGGTGTAGGGGCTGGAGGAGGTTACAGGGATAGGGAGGGTTGTAGTGGCTGGAGGAGGTTACAGATATAGGGAGGGTTGTAGGGGCTGGAGGAGGTTACAGAGATAGGAAGGGTTGTAGAGGCTGGAGGAGGTTACAGAGATAGGGAGGGTTGTAGGGGCTGGAGGAGGTTACAGAGATAGGGAAGGTTGTAGTGGCTGGAGGAGGTTACAGAGATAGGGAGGGTTGTAGGGGCTGGAGGAGGTTACAGAGATAGGGAGGGGTGTAGTGGCTGTTGGAGATTACAGAGATAGCGAGGGTTATGGGGGCTGGAGGAGGTTACAGAGATAGTCAAGGTTGCAGGGGCTGGAGGAGGTTACAGAGATAGGGGGGTTGTGGGAGCTGGAGGATGTTACAGAGATAGCGAGGGTTGTAGGGGCTGGAGGAGGTTACAGGGATAGGGAGGGTTGTAGGGGACTGGAGGAGGTTACAGAGGTAGGGAAGGTTGTAGGGCCTGGAGGTGGTTACAGAGATAGGGAGGGTTGTAGGGGCTGGAGGAGGTTACAGAGGTAGGGAGTTTTGTAGGGGCTGGAGGAGGTTACAGAGATAGGAAGGATTGTAGGGGCTGGAGGAGGTTACATAGATAGGGAGGGTTATAGGGGCTGGAGGAGGTTACTGAGATAGGGAGGGTTGTAGGGGCTGCAGTAGGTTACAGTGATAGGGAGGGTTGTAGGGGCTGGAGGAGGTTACAGAGATAGGGAGGTGTGTAGGGGCTGTAGGAGATTACAGAGATAGCGAGGGTTATAGGGGCTGGAGGAGGTTACAGAGATAGGGAGGGTTGTAGGGACTGGAGGAGGTTACAGAGCTAGGGAGGGTTGTAGGGCCTGGAGGAAGTTACAGAGTTAGGGAGGGGTGTAGGGGCTGGAGGCGGTTACTGAGATAGGGAGGGTTGTAGGGGCTGGAGGAGGTTACAGAGATAGGAAGTGTTGAAGGGTCTGAAGGAGGTTACAGAGATAGGGAGTGTTGTAGAGGCTGGAGGAGGTTCCAGAGATAGGGACGGTTGTAGGGTGCTGGAGGAGGTTACAGAGATAAGGAGGGTTGTAGGGGCTGGAGTTTACCGAGACAGGGAGGGTTGTAGGGGCTGGAGGAGGTTTCTGGGATAGGGAGGCTTGTAGGGGCTGCAGTAGGTCACAGAGATAGGGAGGGTTGTAGGCGCTGGAGGAGGTTACAGAGATAGGGAGTGGTCTAGGGGCGGTAGGAGATTACAGAGATAGCGAGGGTTATAGGGGCTGGAGGAGGTTACAGAGATAGTGAAGGTTGCTGGGGCTGGAGGAGGTTACAGAGATAGGGAGAGTTGTGGGTGCTGGAAGATGTTACAGTGCTAGGCAGGGTTGTAGGGGCTGGAGGACGTTACAGGGATAGGGCGGGGTGTAGGGGCTGCAGGAGGTTACAGGGATAGGGAGGGTTGTAGAGGCTGGAGGAGGTTACAGAGATAGGGAGGGGTGTCGGGGCTGGAGGAGGTTACAGAGATAGCGAAGGTTGCAGGGGCTGGAGGAGGTTACAGATATAGGGAGGGTTATAGGGGACTGGAGGAGGTTACTGAGATAGGGAAGGTTGTAGGAGCTGGAGTAGGTTACAGAGACAGTGAGGGTTGTAGGGGCTGGAGGAGGCTACTGAGATAGGGAGGGTTGTAGGGGCTGGAGGAAGTTACAGAAATAGGGAGGTGTGTAGTGGTTGTAGGAGATTACTAGAAAGCGAGGGTTGTAGGGGCTGGCGGAGGTTACAGAGATAGTGAAGGTTGCAGGGGCTGGAGGAGGTTACAGAGATAGGGAGGGTTGTGGGAGCTGGAGGATGTTACAGAGATAGGGAGGGTTGTAGGGACTGGAGGAGGTTACAGGGATAGGGAGGGTTGTAGGGGACTGGAGGAAGTTACAGAGATAGGGAAGGTTGTAGGGCCTGGAGGTGGTTACTGAGATAGGGAGGGTTGTAGGGGCTGGAGGTGGTTACAGAGATAGGGAGTGTTGTAGGGGCTGGAGGAGGTTACAGAGATAGTGAAGGTTGCAGGGGCTGGAGCAGGTTACAGAGATAGGGAGGGTTGTTGGAGCTGGAGGATGTTACAGAGATAGCGAGGGCTGTAGGGGCTGGAGGAGGATACAGGGATAAGGAGGGGTGTAGATGCTGGAGGACTTTACAGGGATAGGGAGGGTTTTAGGGGCTGGAGGAGGTTACAGAGATAGGGAGGGTTCTAGGGGCTGGAGGATGTTACAGAGATAGGGAGGGTTGTAGGGGCTGGAGGACGTTACAGAGATAGGGAGGGGTGTAGGGGCTGGAGGAGGTTACAGGGATAGGGAGGGTTGTAGGGGCTGGAGGAGGTTACAGAGATAGGGAGGGTTGTAGTCGCTGGAGGAGGTTACAGAGACAGGGAGGGTTGTAGGGTCTGGTGGAGGTTACAGAGACAGGGAGGGTTGTAGGGGCTGGAGGAGGTTACTGAGATAGGGAGGGTTGTAGGGGCTGGATGTTACAGAGATAGGGAGGGGTGTAGTGGCTGTCGGAGATTACAGAGATAGCGAGGGTTATGGGGGCTGGAGGAGGTTACAGAGATAGTCAAGGTTGCTGGGGCTGGAGGAGGTTACAGAGATAGGGGGGGTTGTGTGAGCTGGAGGATGTTACAGAGATAGGGAGGGTTGTAGGGGCTGGAGGAGGTTACAGGGATAGGGAGGGTTGTAGGGGACTGGAGGAGGTTACAGAGGTAGGGAAGGTTGTAGGGCCTGGAGGTGGTTACAGAGATAGGGAGGGTTGTAGGGGCTGGAGGAGGTTACAGAGGTAGGGAGTGTTGTAGGGGCTGGAGGAGGTTACAGAGATAGGGAGGATTGTAGGGGCTGGAGGAGATTACATAGACAGGGAGGGTTATAGGGGCTGGAGGAGGTTACAGAGACAGGGAGGGTTGTAGGGGCTGGAGGAGGTTACTGAGATAGGGAGGGTTGTAGGGGCAGTAGTAGGTTACAGAGATAGGGAGGGTTGTAGGGGCTGGAGGAGGTTACAGAGATAGGGAGGTGTGTAGGGGCTGTAGGAGATTACAGAGATAGCGAGGGTTATAGGGGCTGGAGGAGGTTACAGAGATAGTGATGGTTGCAGGTGTTGGAGGAGGTTACAGAGATAGGGAGGGTTGTGGGGGCTGGAGGATGTTACAGAGATAGGGAGGGTTGTAGGGGCTGGAGGAGGTTACAGGGTTAGGGAGGGGTGTAGGGGCTGGAGGAGGTTACAGAGATAGGGAAGGTTGTAGGGGCTGGAGGAGGTTACAGAGATAGTGAAGGTTGCAGGGGCTGGAGGAGGTTACAGAGATAGGAGGGTTGTTGGACCTGGAGGATGTTACAGAGATAGCGAGGGCTGTAGGGGCTGGAGGAGGTTACAGGGATAAGGAGGGGTGTAGGTGCTGGAGGACTTTACAGGGATAGGGAGGGTTTTAGGGGCTGGAGGAGGTTACAGAGACAGGGAGGGTTGTAGGGGCTGGAGGATGTTACAGAGATAGGGATGGTTGTAGGGGCTGGAGGATGTTACAGAGATAGGGATGGTTGTAGGGGCTGGAGGACGTTACAGAGATAGGGAGGGGTGTAGGGGCTGGAGGAGGTTACAGGGATAGGGAGGTTTGTAGGGGCTGGAGGAGGTTACTGAGATAGGGAGGGCTGTAGGGCCTGGAGGAGGTTACAGAGATAGGAAGTGTTGAAGGGTCTGGAGGAGGTTACAGAGATAGGGAGGTTTGTAGAGGCTGGAGGAGGTTACAGAGATAGGGAGGGTTGTAGGGGGCTGGAGGAGGTTACAGAGATAAGGAGGGTTGTAGGGGCTGGAGGAGTTTACCGAGACAGGGAGGATTGTAGGGGCTGGAGGAGGTTTCTGAGATAGGGAGTGTTGTAGGGGCTGCAGTAGGTTACAGAGATAGGGAGGTTTGTAGGGGCTGGAGGAGGTTACAGAGATAGGGAGGGGTCCAGGGGCTTTAGGAGATTACAGAGATAGCAAGGGTTATAGGGGCTGGAGGAGGTTGCAGAGATAGTGAAGGTTGCAGGGGCTGGAGGAGGATACAGGGATAGGGAGGTTTGTGGGTGCTGGAAGATGTTACAGAGATAGGGCGGGTTGTAGGGGCTGGAGGACGTTACAGGGATAGGGATGGGTGTAGGGGCTGGAGGAGGTTACAGGGATAGGGAGGGGTGTAGGGGCTGGAGGAGGTTACAGAGATAGGGAGGGTTGTAGGGGATGAAGGATGTTACAGAGATAGGGAGGGTTGTATAGGCTGGAGGAGGTTACAGAGATAGGGAGGGTTGTATATGCTGGAGGAGGTTACAGAGATAGGGAGGGTTGTATAGGCTGGAGGAGGTTACAGTGATAGGGATGGTTGTAGGAGCTGGAGGAGGTTACAGAGATAGGGAGGGTTGTATTGGCTGGAGGAGGTTACAGAGATAGGGAGGGTTGTAGGGACTGGAGGAGGTTACAGAGATAGTGAAGGTTGTCGTGCCTGGAGGTGGTTACAGAGATAGGGAGGGTTGTAGGAGCTGGAGGAGGTTACAGAGATAGGGAGGGTTGTAGGGGCTGTAGGAGGTTACAGAGATAGGGAGGGTTGTAGGGGCTGGAGGAGGTTACAGAGATAGGGAGGGGTGTAGGGGCTGGAGGAGTTTACAGAGATAGGGAGGGGTGTAGGCGCTGGAGGAGGTTACAGAGATAGGAAGGGTTGTAGGGGCTGGAGGAGGTTACAGAGATAGGGAGGGGTGTAGGGGCTGGTGGAGGTTACAGAGATAGGGAGGGTTGTAGGGGCTGGAGGAGGTTACAGAGAAAGGGAGGGTTGTAGGGGCTGGAGGAGGTTACAGAGATAGGGAGGGTTTTTGGGGCTGGAGGAGGTTACAGAGATAGGGTGGGTGAGACAAGGGGGGATTTGAAAACTGGGATGAGAATTTTAAAATAAAGACATTGCTTGACCTGGAGCCAGTGTTGGCTTGCGAGCACAGAGGGTGATCAGACTCGGTGTGAGTTCGGGGCACGGGGACAGCAGGGTTTTGGGTGACTGCGTGTTTAGGGAGGGTAGAATGTGGGAGAGCAGCCAGGAGTGCGGTGGAATTGTCCAGCCTGGGGCAAAGGAAGGAACGGGTGAGGGTTCCAGCAGTGGATGAGCTGTGACAGGGCAAAGTTACGGAGGTGGAAATCGGCAGTGTTAATATTGGCCGAAGTATGATGTTCAATGATGATCTCGGGTGGTCAGATGTGACACCAGGACTTGCAAAGTGTCTGGTGTTAATCTCCAGCTTTTCTCAGGGAGGGAGATGGAGTCAGCAAGCGATCGAGTTTTGGATCTGCTTTGTCCTGGGTGGTGTCGAGCTTCTTGAGTGTTGTGGGAGCTGCCCTCACCCAGGCTAGTGGGGAGTGTCCCATCACGCTCCTGACTTGTGCCTTATGGATGGTGGACAGGCTTTGGGGAGACAGGAGGTGAGTTACTCACCGCAGGATTCCCAGCCTCTGACCTTCTGCTATATTTTCAGCTACCCTGATGCTCTGTAGCTGCAGCAGCGAGTGTGAACGTGGACAGTGAGTCACTGAGTCCGAGGGGCTTAGGAAGGAGTCCGGGATCTGATAGGCTGAGCCGGCCGCACAGCAGTCAAGTTAGTTAAACACCATTTCCCCTTTAGAAGTCCATGCTGGCTCTTCCTAGTCAACCCATATTTTTCTACGTGACTATTCATCCTATCGCGAATAGTTGTTTCTAGAATCTTGCCCACCAGTGAAGTTAAACTGACTGGGTCTGTAATTGCTGGGCTTATCCTTACAGCCTTTTTTTGAACAAGGGCGTAATGTTTGCAACTCTCCAGTCCTCCGGCCACCACCCCCCGAGTCTAGGAAAAGACTGAAAGATTACAGCCAGTGCCCCTGCAGTTTCTAACCTCCCTCCCTTCAACATCCTTGGACGCATCTCATCCGGTCCCGGTGCCTTGTCAACTTGAAGTACCGACAGTCCGTTCAACACTTCCTCCTGATCAATTTGGAAACCCTTCTCGTTCCCTCATTTGTCACCGTGGCCCGGGTAGCATGTTCCTCCTGGGTCAAGATGGATGCAAAGTCTTCATTTCATACCTCAGCCGTGACCCCCTCACCCACGTGTAAGTTCCCCTTTAGGTCCCCAATTGACCCTGCTCCTCCTCTGGCCACCCTTTTACTATTTGTATGCCTGGAGAAGACTTTGGGAACCCCCTTTATGTTGGCTGCCAGTCTTTACTCACGATCCCCCTTCGCTTCTTTAATATGCTTTTTCACCTCCCCTCTGAGCCTTCTGTTGTATTTTCTACCTGACACCTGTCATAAGCGCACCTTTTGTTCTTTGCCTTCATTTCAATCTCCTTTTTTCATCCAGGGAGCTCTGGATGTGTTTGCCTGACCTTTCCCTTTCCATGGGACATACCTTGACTGTGCCCGAACCAATTCTTTTTTGAAGGTTAGCCCGCTGTTCAGCTGCCGTTTTTCAGCCGCACCAATCTTTCCTGTCTCTCTGCTCCATTCTTGCCCCATCAGCGTGGGCTCTTGTCCAGTTAGCTATCCCTACTCTGGGTTGCTAATCGTCCTTTTCTATCATCGCCCTAAAACGTACAATACATTGATCGGTGTCTCCTCAATGTTCCCCCGCTGACACGTGATCTACTTGGCCCACCTCATTTCCAAGAACCAGGTCCAATAGTGCATCTTCCCTTAAAAGCAAAATACTGCGGATGCTGGAAATCTAGAACAAACACAAAAGTAAAGTTCCTGCTGAGTTTTTCCAGGTATTTCTGTTTCAGTGCATCTTTTCTTGTTGGATTGGACACGTACTGCTGCAGAAAAATTCTCCTGAACACAATCTAGGAACTTCTGCACCTCCTGCCCTTTACACGACCAGTGTCCCAATCTGCATTCGGGTAATTAAAGCCCCGCATTATAACCACTCTATAATGCCTGCATCTCTCTTGATCCCTGCAGATTTGTTCCTCTACATCCTTCTCACTAGTTGGTGGTCTATAGATACATCGAGCAATGTAATTGCACCCTTTTTGTTCCTTAGCTCTGACTAAATAGATTCTGCCCTTGAACCCTCTGGGACACCCTCTCTCCAGCACTGCAATACTCTCCTTAACCAATACCACCACCCCTCTTCCTTTCCTTCCTTTCCCATCTCTTCTGAACACCTTGTACCTGGGAATGTTTAACACCCGGTTCTGCCCTTCCTTGAGCCGGGTCTGTGTTATCCCCATAACATTACATTTCCACATGGCAATCTGCGACTGTCACTCCCCAGTCTTATTCACTATACTCCGTGCATTCACTTACAAGCAGAGTAACCCTGATTTAGATTTTGTCACTTTCTCCCTCACCCCAACTTTACCTATTAACTTACTATTCTCGACACTCGTGCTATCTGTCCCTCCCAGTATTTTGTGCACCCTGTCATATTTTCTCTAGGTTCCCTCATCCCTGCCAAGTTAGTTTACAGCCCTCCCAAAAGTATTAGCAAAACGTGTAACAGGCTCGAGGGGGGCTGAATGGGCCTCCTCCTGTTCCTGTGTAACAGGCTCGAGGGGGGTTGAATGGGCCTCCTCCTGTTCCTGTGTAACAGGCTCGAGGGGGCTGAATGGCCTCCTGTTCCTGTGTAACAGGCTCGAGGGGGGTGAATGGGCCTCCTCCTGTTCCTGTGTAACAGGCTCAAGGGGCTGAATGGCCTCCTCCTGTTCCTGTGTAACAGGCTCGAGGGGGCTGAATGGACCTCCTCCTGTTCCTGTGTAACAGGCTCGAGGGGGCTGAATGGACCTCCTCCTGTTCCTGTGTAACAGGTTCGAGGGGGCTGAATGGGCCTCCTCCTGTTCCTGTGTAACAGGCTCGAGGGGGCTGAATGGACCTCCTCCTGTTCCTGTGTAACAGGCTCGAGGGGGCTGAATGGGTCTCCTCCTGTTCCTGTGTAACAGACTCGAGGGGGCTGAATGGGCATCCTCCTGTTCCTGTGTAACAGGCTCGAGAGGGCTGAATGGACCTCCCCCTGTTTCCATGACAGCTGATAAAGCATTTCTGTTTTGTGGCACAACTCCAATTATCATACACTTTATATACATTAATACTTTGGACTCAGTTGATTTCTTTTCTTTCCTTCATCTTTTCTTGTGTTGGTTGCGGCTCTGTGTGTCTCTCTCTCTCTCTCTCTTTCTCTCTCTGTCCCTCACTCGCTCACTCTCTCTGTCTCTCTCACTTTCGCTCTGTCTGTCTCTCTCCCTGTTTCTCTCTGCCTGTCACTTTCTCTCACTTTCACTCTCTGTCTGTCATTTTCTCTGTCTCGCTCTCACTCACTCTCTCACTGTCTGGTCTGTCTCTCTATGTCACCTTTTCTCTCTCATTCTCACTTTCTGTCACTCACTTTCACTCTCTCTCACCTCTCTCTCTCACTCTCTTTCTCTCTGTCTGTCTCTCTCCCTTTCTCTGGCTCCCTTTCTCTGGTTCTCTCTCTCTGTCTCTCTGTCTGTCTGTCACTTTCTCCTTCTCGCTCAGAGTCTCTCTCTTCATTCTCTCTCTCTCTCACCTCTTCTAAATCTGAGTCACAAGGTCATAAGTTCAAGACTCCAGTCCAAAGGCCAGAGCTCCATTACCCAGGCCAACAATACCAGGTGAGTACTGAGGGAGTGCTGCACTGTCGGTGGGTCAGTACTGAGGGAGTGCTGCACTGTCTGATGGTCAGTACTGAGGGAGCGCTGCACTGTCGGAGGGTCAGTACTGAGTGAGTGCTGCACTGTCGGAGGGTCAGTACCTAGAGAGCGCAGCACTGTCAGAGGGTCAGTACCTAGAGAGCGCAGCACTGTCAGAAGGTCAGTACTGAGGGAGCGCCGCACTGTCGGAGGGTCAGTACTGAGGGAGTGCCGCAATGTCAGAGGGTCAGTACTGAGGGAGTGCTGCACTGTCGGAGGGTCAGTACTGAGGGAGTGTTGCACTGTCGGAGGGTCAGTGCTGAGGGAGTGCTAAACTGTCAGAGGGTCATTACTGAGAGAGTGCTGCACTGTCGGAGGGTCAGTACTGAGGGAGTGCCGCACTGTCAGAGGGTCAGTACTGAGGGAGTGCTGCACTGTCAGAGGGTCAGTACTGAGGGAGTGCTACACTGTCAGAGGGTCAGTACTGAGGGTGTTCTGCACTGTCGGAGGGTCAGTACTGAGGGAGTGCTGCACTGTCGGAGGGTCAGTACTGAGGGAGTGCTGCACTGTCAGAGGGTCAGTACTGAGGGAGTGCTGCACTGTCAGAGGGTCAGTACTGAGGGAGCGCTGCACTGTCAGAGGGTCAGTACTGAGGGAGTGCTGCACTGTCAGAGGGTCAGGACTGAGGGAGTGCTGCACTGTTGGAGGGTCAGTACTGAGGGAGCGCTGCACTGTCGGAGGTCAGTACTGAGGGAGTGCTGCACTGTTGGAGGGTCAGTACTGAGGGAGTGCTGCACTGTCAGAGGGTCAGTACTGAGGGAGTGCTACACTGTCAGAGGGTCAGTACTGAGGGTGTTCTGCACTGTTGGAGGGCCAGTACTGAGGGAGTGCTGCACTGTCAGAGGGTCAGTACTGAGGGAGTGCTACACTGTCAGAGTGTCAGTACTGAGGGAGTGCTGCACTGTCGGAGGGTCAGTACTGAGGAAGTGCTGCACTGTCGGAGGGTCAGTACCTAGAGAGCGCAGCACTGTCAGAGGGTCAGTACCTAGAGAGCGCAGCACTGTCAGAGGGTCAGTACTGAGGGAGTGCTACACTGTCAGAGGGTCAGTACTGAGGGTGTTCTGCACTGTCGGAGGGTCAGTACTGAGGGAGTGCTGCACTGTCGGAGGGTCAGTACTGAGGGAGTGCTGCACTGTCAGAGGGTCAGTACTGAGGGAGTGCTGCACTGTCAGAGGGTCAGTACTGAGGGAGCACTGCACTGTCAGAGGGTCAGTACTGAGGGAGTGCTGCACTGTCGGAGGTCAGTACTGAGGGAGTGCTACACTGTCAGAGGGTCAGTACTGAGGGTGTTCTGCACTGTTGCAGGGTCAGTACTGAGGGAGTGCTGCACTGTCAGAGGGTCAGTACTGAGGGTGTTCTGCACTGTCAGAGGGTCAGGACTGAGGGAGTGCTACACTGTCAGAGGGTCAGTACTGAGGGTGTTCTGCACTGTTGCAGGGTCAGTACTGAGGGAGTGCTGCACTGTCAGAGGGTCAGTACTGAGGGTGTTCTGCACTGTCGGAGGGTCAGTACTGAGGGAGTGCTACACTGTCAGAGGGTCAGTACTGAGGGAGTGCTACACTGTCAGAGGTGACATTTTTCAGATGAGACATTAAATCGTGAACCTGTTTGCCCTCTCAGGTGGATGGAAAAGGTTTAGCGGCCACTATGTAGATGAAGAGTACGAGACGGGGCTGGGGTGGGTGGTGGGTGGTGGTGGATTTCTCTCTGTTGTCCCGGGGCCAATATTTAGCCCTCAAAAGGAGCAGATGACCTGAGTCATTATCACATTGCTCTGTGTGTGCACAAATTCTACATTTCAGCAGTGACCCCACGTCACAGGCTGCGCCCCATTGGCTGCGGACACTTTGTCCCTTGTCCTTGTCACCTTCCTCCAAGTTTTCTCCGTGCTCTGGTACCTGACGGGGGATGTGCTCCGACTCCCGCAGCTCCCCCCACCCACCGCATCCCACCACGCTCCCAGCCCTCAGCTCTATCCGGTAACTCCGCACTGCAGACAGAACTTGGCTCTGTTATGTCTCTGGTGATTGAAGCCCTTCCCTGCTCTCTTTCTCCATGCGTGGTTACCAGCAGTCAGCTGATATCATCACACCCCTCCCTGTTCTCCCTGATAAATGAGACTTCAAAAGCACCAGGAACCAGATCCTGCGGTCCCAGCCCCACCCATCTCACTAACCGAACGTCACAGAAGCTATCAAGTGAAACCAGACTCTCCTTCCTCTGTCACGTTCCTTCTCCTTGGAATTCCCTGGTTATCCGTCTTCCTCTCTCTAACCCCATCGTTGCTTTTACATTCTGAATGCTACAGAAGTGACGGTGCTTTTCAATGTACCAGCATCTCGCAACGTTAAAATATTCTGACTTTCAAAATGTGCATTGACAACATTCGCATCACCCTGCAAGCACTCTCCAGAAGGTGCTGAATTTTACATCCGCCGGGAATCTGCTATTCTATATATAAACCACTCCGAACCCCTCGATTAGATCCCAGACTGTAACTCACTCCCGGGTATCTGTTATTCTATATATAAATCATCCCGAACCCATCGATTAGATTCCAGTCTGTAACTCACTCCCGGGTATCTGTTATTCTATATATAAACCACCCTGAACCCCTCGATTAGATCACAGTCTGTAACTCACTCCCGGGTATCTGTTATTCTATATATAAACCACCCACTGAGCCCCTCGATTAGATTCCAGTCTGTAAGTCACTCCCGGGTATCTGTAATTCTATATATAAAAAACCCTGAACCCCTCGATTAGATTCCTGTCTGTAACTCACTCCCGCGTATCTGTTATTCGAAATGTAAACCACCCCGAACCCCTCGATTAGATTCCAGTCTGTAAGTCACTCCCGGGTATCTGTAATTCTATATATAAAAAACCCTGAACCCCTCGATTAGATTCCTGTCTGTAACTCACTCCCGCGTATCTGTTATTCGAAATGTAAACCACCCCGAACCCCTCGATTAGATTCCAGTCTGTAACTCACTCCCGGGTATCTGTTATTCTATATATAAACCATGCTGAACCCCTCGATTAGATTCCAGTCTGTAACTCACTCCCAGGCACCTGTTATTCTATATATAAACCACCCCGAACCTCTCGATTAGTTTCCAGCCTGTAACTCAACCCCGGGTATCTGTTATTCTATATATAAACCCCACCAAACCCCTCGATTAGATTCCAGTCTGTAACTCACTCCCGGAGATCTGTTATTCTATATATAAACCACCCTGAACCCCTCGATTAGATTCCAGTCTGTAACTCACTCCCGGGTATCTGTTATTCTATATATAAACCACCCACTGAGCCCCTCGATTAGATTCCAGTCTGTAAGTCACTCCCGGGTATCTGTAATTCTATATATAAAAAACCCTGAACCCCTCGATTAGATTCCTGTCTGTAACTCACTCCCGCGTATCTGTTATTCGAAATGTAAACCACCCCGAACCCCTCGATTAGATTCCAGTCTGTAAGTCACTCCCGGGTATCTGTAATTCTATATATAAAAAACCCTGAACCCCTCGATTAGATTCCTGTCTGTAACTCACTCCCGCGTATCTGTTATTCGAAATGTAAACCACCCCGAACCCCTCGATTAGATTCCAGTCTGTAACTCACTCCCGGGTATCTGTTATTCTATATATAAACCATGCTGAACCCCTCGATTAGATTCCAGTCTGTAACTCACTCCCAGGCACCTGTTATTCTATATATAAACCACCCCGAACCTCTCGATTAGTTTCCAGCCTGTAACTCAACCCCGGGTATCTGTTATTCTATATATAAACCCCACCAAACCCCTCGATTAGATTCCAGTCTGTAACTCACTCCCGGAGATCTGTTATTCTATATATAAACCACCCTGAACCCCTCGATTAGATTCCAGTCTGTAACTCACTCCCGGGTATCTGTTATTCTATATATAAACCACCCCGCAGCTCTCGATTAGATTCCAGTCTGTAACTCACTCCCGGGTATCTATTATTCTGTATATAAACCACCCCAAACCCCTCGATTAGATTCCAGTCTGTAACTCACTCCCGGGTATCTGTTATTTTATATGTAAACCACCCCGAACCCCTTGATTAGATTCCAGTCTGTAACTCACCCCCAGGTATCTCTTATTCTATATATGGAGCACCCCGAATCCCTCGATTAGATTCCAGTCTGTAACTCACTCCCGGGTATCTGTTATTCTATATATAAATACCCCGAATGCCTTGATTACATTCCAGTCTGTAACTCACTCCCGGGTATCTGTTATTCTATATATAAACCACCCCGAACCCCTCGATTAGATTCCAGTCTGTAACTCACTCCCGGGTATCTGTTATTCTATATATAAACCCCACCAAACACCTCGATTAGATTCCAGTCTGTAACTCACTCCCGGAGATCTGTTATTCTATATATAAACCACCCCGAACCCCTCGATTAGATTCCAGTCTGTAACTCACTCCCGGGTATCTGTTATTCTATATATAAACCACCCCGCACCTCTCGATTAGATTCCAGTCTGTAACCACTCCCGGGTATCTATTATTCTGTATATAAACCACCACGAACCCCTCGATTAGATTCCAGTCTGTTACTCACTCCCGGGTATCTGTTATTTTATATGTAAACCACCCCGAACCCCTTGATTAGATTCCAGTCTGTAACTCACCCCCAGGTATCTCTTATTCTATATATGGAGCACCCCGAATCCCTCGATTAGATTCCAGTCTGTAACTCACTCCCGGGTATCTGTTATTCTATATATAAATCCCCCGAATGCCTTGATTACATTCCAGTCTGTAACTCACTCCCGGGTATCTGTTATTCTATATATAAACCACCCCGAACCCCTCGATTAGATTCCAGTCTGTAACTCACTCCCGGGTATCTGTTATTCTATATATAAACCACCCTGAACCCCTCGATTAGATTCCAGTCTGAAACTCACTCCCAGATATATGTTATTCTATATATAAACCAACCCGAACCCCGCGATTAGATTCCAGTCTGTAACTCACTCCCAGGTATCTGTTATTCTATATATAAACCACCCTGAACCCCTCGATTAGATTCCAGTCTGTAACTCACTCCCAGGTATCTGTTATTCTATATATAAACCACCCCGAACCCCTCGATTAGATTCCAGTCTGTAACTCACTCCCGGGTATCTGTTATTCTGTATATAAACCACCCCGAACCCCTCGATTAGATTCCAGTCTGTAACTCACTCCCTGGTATCTGTTATTCTGTATATAAACCACCCCGAACCCCTTGCTTAGATTCCAGTCTGTTACTCACTCCCAGCTCTCTGTTATTCTGTTTATTTACCACCCCGAACCCCTCGATTAGATTCCAGTCTGTAACTCTCTCCCAGGTATTTGTTATTCTATATATAAACCACCCCGAACCCCTCGATTAGATTCCTGTCTGTAACTCACTCCTGGGTATCTGTTATTCTATATATAAACCACCCTGAACCCCTCGATTAGATTCCAGTCTGTAAGTCACTCCCGGGTATCTGTAATTCTATATTTAAAAAACCCTGAACCCCTCGATTAGATTCCTGTCTGTAACTCACTCCCGGGTAGCTGTTATTCTATATGTAAACCACCCTGAACCCCTCGATTAGTTTCCAGCCTTAACTCAACCCCGGGTATCTGTTATTCTATATATAAACCCCACCAAACCCCTCGATTAGATTCCAGTCTGTAACTCACTCCCGGGTATCTGTTATTCCATATATAAACCACCCCAAACCCCTCGATTAGATTCCAGTCTGTAACGCACTCCCGGGTATCTGTTATTCTATATATAAACTACCCCGAACCCCTCGATTAGATTCCAGTCTGTAACTCACTCCCGGGTATCTGTTATTCTATATATAAACCCCCCCTGAACCCCTCGATTAGATTCCAGTCTGTAACTCACTCCCGGATATCTGTTATTCTATATATAAACCACCCTGAACCCCTCGATTAGATTCCAGTCTGTAACTCACTCCCGGGTATCTGTTATTCTGTATATAAACCACCTCGAACCCGTCGATTAGATTCCAGTCTGTAACTCACTCCCGGGTATCTGTTATTCTATATATAAAGCCCCCGAACCCCTCGATTAGATTCCGGTCTGTAACTTACTCCCTGGTATTTGTTATTCTGTATATAAACCACCCCGAACACCTCGCTTAGATTCCAGTCTGTTACTCATTCGCGGGTATCTGTTATTCTGTTTATTTACCACCCCGAACCCCTCGATTAGATTCCAGTCTGTAACTCTCTCCCGGGTATCTGTTATTCTATATATAAACCACCCTGAACCCCTCGATTAGATTCCAGTCTGTAACTCACTCCCAGGTATCTGTTATTCTATATATAAACCAACCCGAACCCCTCGATTAGATTCCAGTCTGTAACTCACTCCCAGGTATCTGTTATTCTATATATAAACCACCCCCTGAGCCCCTCGATTAGATTCCTGTCTGTAACTCACTCCCGGGTATCTGTTATTCTGTATATAAACCACCCCAACCCCTCGATTAGATTCCAGTCTGTAACTCACTCCTGGGTATCTGTTATTCTTTATATAAACCACCCTGAACCCCTCGATTAGATTCCAGTCTGTAAGTCACTCCCGGGTATCTGTAATTCTATATATAAAAAACCCTGAACCCCTCGATTAGATTCCTGTCTGTAACTCACTCCCGTGTATCTGTTATTCTATATGTAAACCAACCCGAACCCCTCGATTAGATTCCAGTCTGTAACTCACTCCCAGGCACCTGTTATTCTATATATAAACCACCCTGAACCTCTCGATTAGTTTCCAGCCTTAACTCAACCCCGGGTATCTGTTATTCTATATATAAACCCCACCAAACCCCTCGATTAGATTCCAGTCTGTAACTCACTCCCGGGTATCTGTTATTCTATATATAAACCACCCCGAACCCCTCGATTAGATTCCAGTCTGTAACTCACTCCCGGATATCTGTTATTCTATATATAAACCACCCTGAACCCCTCGATTAGATTCCAGTCTGTAACTCACTCCCGGGTATCTGTTATTCTATATATAAACCACCCCGAACCCCTTGATTAGATTCCAGTCTGTAACTCACTCCCGGGTATCTGCTATTCTATATATAAACCACCTCGAACCCGTCGATTAGATTCCAGTCTTAACTCACTCCCGGGTATGTTATTCTATATATAAACCACCCCGAACCCCTCTATTAGATTCCAGTCTGTAACTCACTCCCAGGTATCTGTTATTCTATATATAAACCACCCCGAACCCCTCGATTAGATTCCAGTCTGTAACTCACTCCCAGGTATCTGTTATTCTATATATAAATCCCCCGAACCCCTCGATTAGATTCCAGTCTGTAACTCACTCCCGGGTATCTGTTATTCTATATATAAACCACCCCAAACCCCTCGATTAGATTCCAGTCTGTAACTCACTCCCGGGAATCTGTTATTCTATATATAAACCCACCCCAAACCCCTCGATTAGATTCCAGTCTGTAGCTCACTCCCGGGTATCTGTTATTCTATATATAAACCCCACCCCGAACCTCTCGATTAGATTCCAGTCTGTAACCCACTCCCAGGTATCTGTTATTCTATATATAAACCACCCTGAACCCCTCGATCATATTCCAGTCCCTAACTCCCTCCTGGGTATCTGCTATTGTACATTTAGAATAATTATTAAACCCATGCGATTAACGGGACTGTGGATATGAAGCTGGTTATGTGACAGAAAGCAGAGTTTTGTGATAAACACTTGTTTCCCTGACCAGAGTGAGGTGTGCAGTTGTGTTCCCCAGCGGTCAGTCTGATATATGTGCTCTTTCCGATATATATGAATGAGCTGGACTCGGGCTTAATTTCAAAGCTTGCGCTTGCTTCCAGACTCATGAATGTATTTAACAGTGAGTAAGAGAGTCGCAGTGTCACCAAGGTCAGAGATTGGTGAGGGAGGTGACATGTGGCAGAGAATTATGAAGTGATATGTTTTGGAAGGGTGAAAGAGGAGAGGCGAAGAAATGAGATGGTTTCATTGGTCAGGGGCTGTAGGGACTGGAGTTCCGGTGGTGGCGCCTACGCAACCTCTAGGAGGTGACAGGACCTTTGATAAAACTGTTTCAAGAAAACAAGGATTCCCACTGGTCAGCCGTGGGATTTACAAAATCACTGCTGTCTTCTGTTCTGTGTCTGCCTGTGTCTCTCTCTCTGCCGCTGTCTCTGTCTGTTTGTTTCTCTCTGTGTCTGTCTGTCAGTCTGACCGTTTCTGCTTGTGTCTCTATGTCTGTCTAAGTGTCATTCTATCTGTGTCTGTCTGGGACTCTGAGACTCTCTGTGTCTGTCTCTCTGTCTGCCTGTTTCTGTGTGACTGTCTCTGTGTCTGTCTCTTTGTCTGTCTGCCTTTGTCTCATTCTCTCTGTGTCTGTTTGTGTCTCTGTGACTAGTTTTGTGTCTGTCTCTCTGTGTCTCTGAGTCTGGCTCTGTATATGTTCCTGTGTCTGTGTCTGTGGATCTGTCTCTTAGTGTGTCTATCTCTCTGCATCTGTCCCTGGGCGTCTGTCCCTGGTTGTTGTTCTCTCTCTGTTTGCCTGTGTGTGGTTCTCTCTCCATCTGCCTTGTGCCTGTCCCTCTGTGTCTCCCTGTGTGTCTGTCTCTGTGTGCTTGTGTCTCTGAGCCTCTGTCTCTTTGTGCAGTTGTCTCTCTGGGTGTCCGCCTGTGCGCTTGGCCCTCTGTGCATTGGGCCCTTTGTGCGCCTGTCACTCTGTCCACCTGTCTCTCTGTCCACCTGTCTCTCTGCGTGCATGTGCCTCTGGGCACCTATCTCTCTGGGCATCTGTCTCTCTCTGTGTGTGCCTGTCTCTCTTTACATTTGTTTCTGGGTGCCTGTCTCTCTGGGTGCCTGTCTCTCTGGGTGCCTGTTTGTCTGGGTGTCTGCCTCCCTGGGTGTCTGCCGCTTTGTGTGTCTGCTTCATTGGCTTTCTGTCTCTTTTCGGGCGCCTGTCCCTCTGGGCGCCTGTCCCTCTGGGCGCCTGACCCTCTGGGCGCCTGTCCCTCTGGGCGCCTGACCCTCTGGGCACCCCTGTGTGTCAAGGTGTATCATTTTGCGCCTTGACTGACACGAGTCTCGACGATGCTCTCCCCTGCCTACGGCCCCGAACAGACGTTGGAGCAGAGGCCGTTCGCTGCGTGTAAGCACCGAGCCCTTGGTCAGTGGGGTGGAGGTCAGACTGGCGCCTGCCACAGCCGATAGAAGGGGATGATTTGAAAGCAACGCTCCTAATGGGGCAGCAGAACGTGCAGGAGATGGGAAGATAAGGCTGGCCCAGGATGGGGAGAGGCAGGAAGCACTGCTGTTACTGCGCAGGGTTGAGAGCATAAATAGGCAAGGACTCGGAGCACAGCCCCACACACACTGTCATTTTAAGGAAAGGCAATTTCCACTTGTTACGATCTCCTATCAAAATAACAGCTTGCGAGAGCAGAGAGCGACAGGATGAAACTCCAACTGTGCATCTGCAGCTGCCTCCTGTTACTGGGCAGCGCCAGAGCAGGTAAGATCACTCTCACAGCGTTGCTGGAACAGAAGGGACTTTGTTGGAATTAATCATTGTATCAACTGGGGATCTGTAACGCCGCTCGATAAAATTTACTAAAAATAATCCAAGTGCCGAATGGGGCACTGCCCTTTTGCTCGGTGGGTGGGGGGGGGACTAGAATACAAGGGGGTAGAAATCCTGCTTCATCTGTACAAAGCTCTGGTTAGACCGCACCTGGAGTCACTGTGAACGGTTCTGGGACCCACACCTTAGGAAGGATGTACTGACCTCAGAGAGAGACACAGAGACAGAGACAGAGACACAGAGAGAGACAGAGACACAGAGAGAGAGAGAGACACAGAGAGAGAGACACACAGAAAGAGAGAGACACAGAGAAACACAGAGAGAGAGACACAGAGAGAGACACAGAGAGAGAGACACACAGAAAGAGAGAGACACAGAGAAACACAGAGAGAGAGACACAGAGAGAGAGACACAGAGAGAGAGACACAGAGAGACACACAGAGAGACACACAGAGAGACACACAGAGAGAGAGACACACACAGACACAGAGAGAGACACACAGACACAGAAAGAGAGACAGAGACACAGAGAGACAGAGACACAGAGAGAGAGACACAGAGAGAGAGAGAGAGACACAGACAGAGAGAGAGAGAGAGAGACAGAAAGAGAGACAGAGACACAGAAAGAGAGACAGAGACGGAGAGAGAGAGAGACACAGAAAGAGAGAGAGATTGAGAGCAAGAGAGAGAGAGAGAGAGAGACAGAGAGACACACAGAGAGACAGAGAGAGTGAGAGACAGAGAGCGAGAGAGAGAGCGCGATGTCGATTTACCAGTATGAGACCGGGATTCCAAGGGTTAAATTACCAGGAGAGATTAAACACAAACTAGGCTCGGATTCCCCGGAATTTAGAAGGTTCCGGGGGGATTTGATTGAAGGTTTGGAGATGTTAAGAGGAACAGATAGGGGTCGGTGGAGAGAAAGTATTCCGGCTGGTTGGAAGGGGGAGGTTTGGTACTGAGGACACAGAGGAAGAGCCTTCACATGGGGAGAGAAGTTCGGAAAGTTGTTTACACAGAGAGAGTGGTGGGACGTGGAACTCTCTCCCACAAAAAGCAGACGCTGGTGTGGGGAGCAGGTGTCAGTGAATCATTTTCAGTCTGGGATTGATAGGTTTTTACTAGACAAGGGGATTGAGGGATTCAGGAAGAGGGATCAAATGTACCGAGGGTACAGGTCAGACATGATCTTATTGGATAGTGGTGCAGGTTGAATGGGCTCCTCCTGTTCCTGTGTAACAGGCTCGAGGGGGCTGAATGGCCTCCTCCTGTTCCCTGTGTAACAGGCTCGAGGGGGGCTGAATGGCCTCCTCCTGTTCCTGTGTAACAGGCTGGAGGGGGCTGAATGGGCCTCCTCCTGTTCCTGTGTAACAGGCTCGAGGGGGGCTGAATGGCCTCCTCCTGTTCCTGTGTAACAGGCTGGAGGGGACTGGTTGTCTCCTCTGGCTCATGTGTTCCTCTGCTGCGACTGTTATTAGTGCTGCAGTCTCCGCCGATCCTCAGCGGGTATCACGCCCTCAGGTTTGAGTCAGAAGGTTTTGAGTTCAAATCCCACTCCAGACACTTGAGCCCCATAATCCAGGCCAACACTCCCTTCACCATTACTGAGGGAGTGCCGCACTGTCGGAGGGTCAGTACTGAGGGAGTGCTGCACTGTTGGAGGGTCAGTACTGAGGGAGTGCTGCACTGTCAGAGGGTCAGTACAGAGGGAGTGCTGCACTGTTGGAGGGTCAGTACAGAGGGAGTGCTGCACTGTTGGAGGGTCAGTACAGAGGGAGTGCTGTACTGTTGGAGGGTCAGTACTGAGGGAGTACCGCACTGTCAGAGGGTCAGTACTGAGGGAGTGCTGCACTGTCGGAGGGTCAGTACTGAGGGAGCACTGCACTGTCGGAGGGTCAAAACTGAGGGAGTGCTGCACTGTCAGACAGTCAGTACTGAGGGAGTGCTGCACTGTCCGAGGGTCAGTACTGAGGGAATGCTGCACTGTCGTAGGGTTAGTACTGAGGGTGTGCTGCACTGTCGGAGGGTCAGTACTGAGGGAGTGCTGCACTGTCGGAGGGTCAGTACTGAGGGAATGCTGCACTGTCGTAGGGTTAGTACTGAGGGAGTGCTGCACTGTCGGATGGTCAGTCTTCAGGGAGTGCTGCACTGTCGAAGAGTCAGTACTGAGGGAGTGCTGCACTGTTGGAGGTGCTGTGTTTCAGATAAGACATTAAACAGCGGCCCCCGTCTGCCCTCTCGGGCGGGTGTGAAAGATCCCACGGCCAACATTTGGGAGAAGAGCGGGGGGGGGTGGAGTTCTCCCAGGTGTACCTGGGGCCAATATTACAAGTGTCAATACACTTCAATAAGTATTGTGTGAAGCGCTTTCAGACGTCCTACGGTTGAGACAGGTGCTATAGAAATGCAGGCCATTTATTTGATTCATCTCTGGTGAGCATCAGGAACAGGATCAGGGGGAGGCCCTTCGGCCCCTCGAGCCTGCTGCCCCACTCAATCCGATAGCGGCTGACCTTTCACCTCAACTCCACTCTCCCGCAACCCCCCCCCCCCTCTCCCTCAGTGCCCAAAAAAACCCATCGACCTCAGCCTAGAGTACACTCAATGTCGGAGCATCCTGGTTGGGTGGGGGGTGGGGGTGGGGGGGGAGAGAATTCCAAAGATTCACAACCCCCCCGAGTGAAGACATTTCTCCTCGTCTCCGTCCAAAACGGCCGACCCCCGTCACCCTGAGACCACCACCAACCACCCCCCCCCGCCACTCCAGTCCCAGACCCTGCCGCCTGTCCCTTACCACCCTCTCTCAAGGCAGCGCTCAGACATACCTTGGCGCCAGAGTGGTTGAGGGGAGGGATAGGTGCGCGAGTTCGCGCCAGTTATCCCAGAGAATGCGGAGCAGGAACCAGCCACAGACGTAGCCGGACACCTGCCCTCAGGAGCCCATCTCCTGTCTTACCGACACCAGCACGGACTTAGCCCGATTCCCGGCTCCCCCTGTAAAAGGCGTCGCCGATAATCTGGGAATCCCGGACAGCGGCCGCTTAAATCCTTTTGGATTCCCCATCCCCTGACCTGACACCCAGGCTGGAATCGATTCGTTTGGTTCATCCCAAACTGCTGTGTACTTCCAGGTGGCGGACGTTTGTATCCCCTCTGTGTTTTGTCCAGGGTGGAGGGGCGGGAGTGGTGCGGAAAGAGATTAGGAGTGAAAGCTCTCTGCTAACTCAGCTATTTTTAACCCACTCATTCTCCTGCCAGCTGCTCAGGGATGTTCCCTCGGTCGACACAATGATTTTTATCCCTTTGTTAAAGAGCGCTTTTAGAGAGGGAGTTTCTCTCTCTCCATCAGGGACCCTGTTTAAAGAGAGAGTCTCTCACTCAGGGACCCTGTTTAAAGAGGGAGTCTCTCCGTCAGGGACCCTGTTTAAAGAGGGAGTCACTCCATCAGGGACCCTGTTTAAAGAGGGAGTCTCTCCGTCAGGGACCCTGTTTAAAGAGGGAGTCTCTCCATCAGGGACCCTGTTTAAAGAGGGAGTCTCTCCGTCAGGGACCCTGTTTAAAGAGGGAGTCTCTCCGTCAGGGACCCTGTTTAAAGAGGGAGTCTCTCCATCAGGGACCCTGTTTAAAGAGGGAGTCTCTACGTCAGGGACCCTGTTTAAAGAGGGAGTCTCTCCGTCAGGGACCCTTTTTAAAGAGGGAGTCTCTCAGAGACCCCTTTTAAAGAGGAGGACTCTATGTCAGGGACCCTGTTTAAAGAGGGAGTCTCTCTGTCAGTGACCCTGTTTAAAGAGGGAGTCTCTCACTCAGGGACCCTGTTTAAAGAGGGAGTCTCTCCATCAGGGACCCTGTTTAAAGAGGGAGTCTCTCCGTCAGGGACCCTGTTTAAAGAGGGAGTCTCTCCATCAGGGACCCTTATTAAAGAGGGAGTCTCTCAGAGACCCCTTTTAAAGAGGAGGACTCTATGTCAGGGACCCTGTTTAAAGAGGGAGTCTCTCCGTCAGGGACCCTGTTTAAAGAGGAGGACTCTATGTCAGGGACCCTGTTTAAAGAGGGAGTCTCTCCGTCAGGGACCCTGTTTAAAGAGGGAGTCTCTCCTTCAGGGACCCTGTTTAAAGAGGGAGTCTCTCCGTCAGGGACCCTGTTTAAAGAGGGAGTCTCTCCGTCAGGGACCCTTATTAAAGAGGGAGTCTCTCAGAGACCCCTTTTAAAGAGGAGGACTCTATGTCAGGGACCCTGTTTAAAGAGGGAGTTTCTCCGTCAGTGACCCTGTTTAAAGAGGGAGTCTCTCCGTCAGGGACCCTTATTAAAGAGGGAGTCTCTCAGAGACCCCTTTTAAAGAGGAGGACTCTATGTCAGGGACCCTGTTTAAAGAGGGAGTCTCTCCGTCAGGGACCCTGTTTAAAGAGGAGGACTCTATGTCAGGGACCCTGTTTAAAGAGGGAGTCTCTCCGTCAGGGACCCTGTTTAAAGAGGGAGTCTCTCCATCAGGGACCCTGTTTAAAGAGGGAGTCTCTCCATCAGGGACCCTGTTTAAAGAGGGAGTCTCTCTGTCAGGGACTCTGTTTAAAGAGGGAGTCTCTCTGTCAGGGACCCTGTTTAAAGAGGGAGTCTCTCCTTCAGGGACCCTGTTTAAAGAGGGAGTATCTCCATCAGGGACCCTGTTTAAAGAGGGAGTCTCTCCATCAGGGACCCTGTTTAAAGAGGGAGTCTCTCCATCAGGGACCCTGTTTAAAGAGGGAGTCTCTCCATCAGGGACCCTGTTTAAAGAGGGAGTCTCTCCATCAGGGACCCTGTTTAAAGAGGGAATCTCTCCGTCAGGGACCCTGTTTAAAGAGGGAGTCTCTCCATCAGGGACCCTGTTTAAAGAGGGAGTCTCTCCGTCAGGGACCCTGTTTAAAGAGGGAGTCTCTCTGTCACGGACCCTGTTTAAAGAGGGAGTCTCTCTGTCAGGGACCCTGTTTAAAGCGGGAGTCTCTCTGTCAGGGACCCTGTTTAAAGAGGGAGTCTCTCCATCAGGGACCCTGTTTAAAGAGGGAGTCTCTCCGTCAGGGACCCTGTTTAAAGAGGGAGTCTCTCCGTCAGAGACCCTGTTTAAAGAGGTAGTCTCTCCATCAGGGACCCTGTTTAAAGAGGGAGTCTCTCCGTCAGGGACCCTGTTTAAAGAGGGAGTCTCTCCTTCAGGGACCCTGTTTAAAGAGGGAGTCTCTCCGTCAGGGACCCTGTTTAAAGAGGGAGTCTCTCCATCAGGGACCCTGTTTAAAGAGGGAGTCTCTCCGTCAGGGACCCTGTTTAAAGAGGGAGTCTCTCCATCAGGGACCCTGTTTAAAGAGGGAGTCTCTCCGTCAGGGACCCTGTTTAAAGAGGGAGTCGCTCCGTCAGGGACCCTGTTTAAAGAGGGAGTCGCTCCATCAGGGACCCCTTTTAAAGAGACTTGTCCTCCGTGAGGGACCCCTTTTAAAGAGGAACTAAGTGTCACATGCTGGGCCATACTTTCCTGCCTCACTTTCTGAACATTTTCACAAAAGCTGTACCAGATATATCAGTTCAAGTGAAGGAGAGTGCATTGTTGGTGTGATAATTTTCCCATAATTACGTTGGTTTGCTTCTCTGCCATTCATTCGAACAGGAATCGATAAAGATTTTAACATGTTTTTGAAATCATTGATCCAAATGGACTTTCCAAATCTCTCACTCAAGGGGAGGCTGCTATACGGCACTTATCATGCCCTGGATTTCTGGAGTGCTTCCTGCCCTTATTTCCGAATTAGTTGTATTGTACAACAAGCGTACTCCCTGCTTGGCACAGCTCCCAGGAATACCTCAGCTGCTGGTCGCTGGGGTGTCGGTTGGGAGAGATCTGCACAGAGTGTGTATGTGTGTATGTGTGTGTCTGTGTGTGTGTGTGTGTGTGCGCGAGTGTGTGTGTGTGTGTGTGTGTGTGCGTGCGCGAGTGTGTGTGTGTGTGTGCGTGCGCGTGTGTGCGTGTGTGTGTGTGTGTGTGTGAATGTGTGTGTGTGTGTGCGAGTATGTGTGTGTGAATGTGTGTCTATGCGTGTGTGTGAGAGAGTGTGCGTGTGTGTGAATGTGTGTGTGTGAATGTGCATGTGTGTGTGTGAATGTGAATGTGTGAATGTGTGTGTGTGAATGTGTGTGTGTGTGAATGTGTGTGTGTATGTGTGAATGTGTGTGTGTGTGCGAGTATGTGTGTGTGAATGTGTGTCTATGCCTGTATGTGTGTGAGTGTGAGAGTGTGTATGAGTGTGTGAATGTCTGTGTGCGAGTGTGTGTGTGTGTGTGTGTGAGTGAGTGTGTATGAGTGTGTGTGTGTGAATGTGTGTGTATGTGTGTGCGAGTATGTGTGTGTGAATGTGTGTCTATGTGTGTGTGTGAGAGTGAGTGTGTGTCTGTCTGAGTGTGTGTCTGTCTGAGTGAGTGAGTGTGTGTGTGAGTGTGTGTGTGAGCATGTGTGAATTTGTGTCTATGCGTGTGTGTGTGTGTGTGTGTGTCTGTCTGTCTGAGTGAGTGTGTGTGTCTGTCTGAGTGAGTGTGTGTGTGTGTGAGTGTGCGTGTGTGTGAATGTGTGTCTATGTGTGTGTGTGTGTGTGTGAGTGTGCGTGTGTGTGAATGTGTGTCTATGTGTGTGTGTGTGTGCGTGTGTGGCTATGAAAAAGGAAGTGAGAGAGACAGAGTAAGGCTGAGGGAACAAGTCCACGGAGTGGATTATTTTTAAATGGAGAGCTGAATACAAACTCTGACAGGTGGAGGAGGAGGGATTTGAACTGCTCTTTCCTGGGTTATTAGTGCGGAACCACTCCAGTATCCTCTATCCAGGACCTATCACACCCAGGCAACAGTCTAAAAGGTTTTACCATCAGAGACCTTTTTTAAAGAGGGAGTCCCTCCGTCAGGGATCCTGTTTAAAGAGGGGTCTCTCCTTCAGGGACCCTGTTTAAAGAGGGAGTCTCTCCATCAGGGACCCTGTTTAAAGAGGGAGTCTCTCCTTCAGGGACCCTGTTTAAAGAGGGAGTCTCTCCTTCAGGGACCCTGTTTAAAGAGGGAGTCTCTACGTCAGGGACCCTGTTTAAAGAGGGAGTCTCTCTGTCAAGGACCCTGTTTAAAGAGGGAGTCTCTCCGTCAGGGACCCTGTTTAAAGAGGGAGTCTCTCCATCAGAGACCCTGTTTAAAGAGGGAGTCTCTCTGTCAGGGACCCTGTTTAAAGAGGGAGTCTCTCCATCAGGGACCCTGTTTAAAGAGGGAGTCTCTACGTCAGGGTCCCTGTTTAAAGTGGGAGTCTCTCCTTCAGGGACCCTGTTTAAAGAGGGAGTCTCTCCATCAGAGACCCTGTTTAAAGAGGGAGTCTCTCCATCAGGGACCCTGTTTAAAGTGGGAGTCTCTCCTTCAGGGACCCTGTTTAAAGAGGGAGTCTCTCCATCAGGGACCCTGTTTAAAGAGGGAGTCTCTCCTTCAGGGACCCTGTTTAAAGAGGGAGTCTCTCCGTCAGGGACCCTGTTTAAAGAGGGAGTCTCTCCATCGGGGACCCTTATTGAAGAGGGAGTCTCTCCGTCGGGGACCCTTATTGAAGAGGGAGTCTCTCCGTCGGGGACCCTTATTGAAGAGGGAGTCTCTCCGTCGGGGACCCTTATTGAAGAGGGAGTCTCTCCGTCGGGGACCCTTATTGAAGAGGGAGTCTCTCCGTCGGGGACCCTTATTGAAGAGGGAGTCTCTCCATCAGGGACCCTGTTTAAAGAGGGAGTCTCTCCTTCAGGGACCCTGTTGAAAGAGGGAGTCTCTCCGTCGGGGACCCTGTTTAAAGAGGGAGTCTCTCCGTCGGGGACCCTTATTAAAGAGGGGGTCCCTTTCAGATTGAGGATTCTATAATAAACCCCGCCATGTGGGAAAATCTTTTGAATATTCAGCTGTATTGGTGCGAGTGAGATATTTAATTTTAATCTTTCTGCCCCTGCAGGGAGAGGGAGATTGAGCATTGAGCCTTCATCTGGTATCATCTACCTGGATAAAGATCAGGTTTTCAACTGTAAAGGTGAGTATCAAATCAGAGACTGCGAGAAACATCCCACTCACTCCCTCCCTCACTCACTCACTCACTCACTCACTCACTCACTCACTCACTCACTCCCACTCACTCACTCACTCACTCACTCACTCCCACTCACTCACTCACTCACTCACTCACTCACTCACTCCCACTCACTCACTCACTCACTCACTCACTCACTCCCACTCACTCACTCACTCACTCACTCACTCACTCCCACTCACTCACTCACTCACTCACTCACTCCCTCACTCACTCACTCACTCACTCACTCACTCCCACTCACTCACTCACTCACTCACTCACTCACTCCCACTCACTCACTCACTCACTCACTCACTCCCACTTACTCACTCACTCACTCCCACTCACTCACTCACTCACTCACTCCCACTCACTCACACCCGCTCACTCACTCACTCACTCCCACTCACTCACTAACTCCCACTCACTAACTCACTCACTCACTCACACTCCCACTCACTCACACTCACTCACTCAATCACTCACTCACTCCCACTCACTCACACCCGCTCACTCACTCACTCACTCACTCACTCACTCCCTCACTCACTCACTCACTCACTCACTCCCACTCACTCACTCACTCACTCACTCCCACTCACTCACTCACTCACTCACTCACTCCCACTCACTCACTCACTCACTCACTCACTCACTCACTCCCTCACTCACTCACTCACTCACTCACTCACTCACTCCCACTCACTCACTCACTCACTCACTCACTCCCACTCACTCACTCACTCACTCACTCCCACTCACTCACTCACTCACTCACTCACTCCCACTTACTCACTCACTCACTCCCACTCACTCACTCACTCACTCACTCCCACTCACTCACACCCGCTCACTCACTCACTCACTCCCACTCACTCACTAACTCCCACTCACTAACTCACTCACTCACTCACACTCCCACTCACTCACACTCACTCACTCAATCACTCACTCACTCCCACTCACTCACACCCGCTCACTCACTCACTCACTCACTCACTCACTCCCTCACTCACTCACTCACTCACTCCCACTCACTCACTCACTCACTCACTCACTCCCACTCACTCACTCACTCACTCACTCACTCCCACTCACTCACTCACTCACTCACTCACTCACTCCCACTCACTCACTCACTCACTCACTCCCACTCACTAACTCCCGCGCACTCACTCACTAACTCCCGCTCACTAACTCCCGCTCACTAACTCCCGCTCGCTCACTCACTCACTCACTCACTCACTCACTCACTCCCGCTCACTAACACCCGCTCACTCACTCACTCACTCCCTCACTCACTCACTCACTCACTCACTCACTCACTCACTCCCGCTCACTAACACCCGCTCACTCACTCACTCACTCCCACTCACTCACTCACTCACTCACTCCCACTCACTCACTCACTCACTCACTCACTCACTCACTCACTCACTCACTCCCGCTCACTAACACCCGCTCACTCACTCCCTCACTCCCTCACACACTCACTCACTCACTCACTCACTCACTCCCGCTCACTAACACCCGCTCACTCACTCACTTACTCCCACTCACTCACTCACTCACTCACTCACTCCCACTCACTCACTCACTCACTCACTCACTCACTAACACCCGCTCACTAACACCCGCTCACTAACTCCCGCTCACTCACTCACTCACTCACTCACTCACTCACTCCCACTCACTCACACCCGCTCACTCACTCACTCACTCACACTCACTCACTCACTCACTCACTCACTCCCACTCACTCACTCACTCACTCACTCACTCCCACTCACTCACACCCGCTCACTCACTCCCTCACTCACTCACTCACTCTCACTCACTCACTCACTCACTCACTCCCACTCACTCACACCCGCTCACTCACTCCCACTCACTCACACTCACTCACTCACTCACTCACTCACTCACTCCCACACTCACTCACTCACTCACTCACTCACTCCCACTCACTCACACCCGCTCACTCACTCCCTCACTCACTCACTCACTCCCACTCACTCACTCACTCACTCACTCCCACTCACTCACACCCACTCACTCACTCACTCACTCACTCACTCCCACTCACTCACACCCGCTCACTCACTCACTCACTCCCGCCCACTAACTCCCGCGCACTCACTCACTCCCACTCACTCACTCACTCACTCACTCCCACTCACTCACTCACTCACTCACTCACTCCCACTCACTCACTCACTCACTCACTCACTCCCACTCACTCACTCACTCACTCACTCACTCACTCACTCCCACTCACTCACTCACTCACTCACTCCCACTCACTAACTCCCGCGCACTCACTCACTAACTCCCGCTCACTAACTCCCGCTCACTAACTCCCGCTCGCTCACTCACTCACTCACTCACTCACTCACTCCCGCTCACTAACACCCGCTCACTCACTCACTCACTCCCTCACTCACTCACTCACTCACTCACTCACTCACTCCCGCTCACTAACACCCGCTCACTCACTCACTCACTCCCACTCACTCACTCACTCACTCACTCCCACTCACTCACTCACTCACTCACTCACTCACTCACTCACTCACTCCCGCTCACTAACACCCGCTCACTCACTCCCTCACTCCCTCACACACTCACTCACTCACTCACTCACTCACTCCCGCTCACTAACACCCGCTCACTCACTCACTTACTCCCACTCACTCACTCACTCACTCACTCACTCACTCCCACTCACTCACTCACTCACTCACTCACTCACTAACACCCGCTCACTAACACCCGCTCACTAACTCCCGCTCACTCACTCACTCACTCACTCACTCACTCACTCACTCCCACTCACTCACACCCGCTCACTCACTCACTCACTCACACTCACTCACTCACTCACTCACTCACTCACTCCCACTCACTCACTCACTCACTCACTCACTCCCACTCACTCACACCCGCTCACTCACTCCCTCACTCACTCACTCACTCTCACTCACTCACTCACTCACTCACTCCCACTCACTCACACCCGCTCACTCACTCCCACTCACTCACACTCACTCACTCACTCACTCACTCACTCACTCACTCACTCCCACACTCACTCACTCACTCACTCACTCACTCCCACTCACTCACACCCGCTCACTCACTCCCTCACTCACTCACTCACTCCCACTCACTCACTCACTCACTCACTCCCACTCACTCACACCCACTCACTCACTCACTCACTCACTCACTCCCACTCACTCACACCCGCTCACTCACTCACTCACTCCCGCCCACTAACTCCCGCGCACTCACTCACTCCCACTCACTCACTCACTCACTCACTCCCACTCACTCACACCCGCTCACTCACTCACTCACTCCCGCTCACTAACTCCTGCGCACTCACTCACTCCCACTCACTCACTCACTCACTCCCACTCACTCATTCACTCACTCACTCACTCACTCACTCACTCACTCCCACTCACTCACTCACTCACTCCCACTCACTCACTCACTCACTTCCACTCACTCACTCACTCACTCCCACTCACTCACTCACTCACTCCCACTCACTCACTCACTCCCACTCACTAACACCCGCTCACTAACTCCCGCTCACAAACTCCCGCTCACTCACTCCCGCTCACTCACTCCCGCTCACTCACTCACTCACTCACTCACTCACTCCCGCTCACTAACTCCCGCTCACTCACACCCGCTCACTCACTCCCGCTCACTAACTCCCGCTCACTAACTCCCGCTCACTAACTCCCGCTCACTCACTCCCTCACTCACTCCCACTCACTCACTCACTCACTCACTCACTCACTCCCACTCACTCACACCCGCTCACTCACTCACTCACTCCCACTCACTCACTAACTCCCGCTCACTAACTCCCGCTCACTCACTCCCACTCACTCACTCCCACTCACTCACTCCCACTCACTCACTCCCGCTCACTCACTCCCGCTCACTCACTCCCGCTCACTCACTCCCGCTCACTAACACCCGCTCACTCACTTCCGCTCACTCACTCCCGCTCACTCACTCACTCACTCCCACTCACTCACTCCCGCTCACTAACACCCGCTCACTCACTCCCGCTCACTCACTCCCACTCACTCACTCACTCACTCACTCCCACTCACTCACTCCCGCTCACTCACTCCCACTCACTAACACCCGCTCACTCACTCCCGCTCACTCACTCACTCACTCCCACTCACTCACTCCCGCTCACTCACTCCCGCTCACTCACTCACTCACTCACTCACTCACTCCCGCTCACTAACTCCCGCTCACTCACACCCGCTCACTCACTCCCGCTCACTAACTCCCGCTCACTAACTCCCGCTCACTAACTCCCGCTCACTCACTCCCTCACTCACTCCCACTCACTCACTCACTCACTCACTCACTCACTCCCACTCACTCACACCCGCTCACTCACTCACTCACTCCCACTCACTCACTAACTCCCGCTCACTAACTCCCGCTCACTCACTCCCACTCACTCACTCCCACTCACTCACTCCCACTCACTCACTCCCGCTCACTCACTCCCGCTCACTCACTCCCGCTCACTCACTCCCGCTCACTAACACCCGCTCACTCACTTCCGCTCACTCACTCCCGCTCACTCACTCACTCACTCCCACTCACTCACTCCCGCTCACTAACACCCGCTCACTCACTCCCGCTCACTCACTCCCACTCACTCACTCACTCACTCACTCCCACTCACTCACTCCCGCTCACTCACTCCCACTCACTAACACCCGCTCACTCACTCCCGCTCACTCACTCACTCACTCCCACTCACTCACTCCCGCTCACTCACTCCCGCTCACTCACTCACTCACTCACTCCCACTCACTCACTCACTCACTCACTCCCACTCACTCACTCACTCACTCCCACTCACTCACTCCCACTCACTCACTCCCGCTCACTCACTCCCGCTCACTCACTCCCACTCACTAACTCCCGCTCACTAACACCCGCTCACTCACTCACTCACTCACTCCCACTCACTCACTCACTCACTCCCACTCACTCACTCCCGCTCACTAACTCCCGCTCACTCACTCCCGCTCACTAACACCCGCTCACTCACTCCCGCTCACTCACTCCCGCTCACTCACTCCCGCTCACTAATTCCCGCTCACTCACTCCCGCTCACTCACTCCCACTCACTCACTCCCGCTCACTCACTCCCGCTCACTCACTCCCGCTCACTAATTCCCGCTCACTCACCCCCGCTCACTCACTCCCACTCACTAACACCCGCTCACTCACTCCCGCTCACTCATTCACTCACTCACTCCCACTCACTCACTCCCGCTCACTCACTCACTCCCACTCACTCACTCCCGCTCACTCACTCACTCACTCCCACTCACTCACTCCCGCTCACTCACTCACTCACTCCCGCTCACTCACCTCCGCTCACTCACTCCCGCTCACTCACTCACTCCCGCTCACTAACTCACTGACTCCCGCTCACTAACTCACTGACTCTCACTCACTCACTCATTCCCGGTCACTCACTCCCGCTCACTCACTCCCGGTCACTCACTCCCGCTCACTCACTCCCGCTCACTCACTCCCGCTCACTCACTCCCACTCACTCACTCCCGCTCACTCACTCCCGCTCACTCACTCCCGCTCACTCACTCACTCACTCCCGCTCACTCACTCCCGCTCACTCACTCCCGCTCACTCACTCCCGCTCACTCACTCCCACTCACTCACTCACTCACTCCCACTCACTCACTCACTCACTCACTCCCACTCACTCACTCACTCACTCCCACTCACTCACTCCCACTCACTCACTCCCGCTCACTCACACCCGCTCACTCACTCACTCACTCCCACTCACTCACTCCCGCTCACTCACTCCCGCTCACTCACTCACTCACTCACTCCCGCTCACTCACTCCCGCTCACTCACTCCCGCTCACTCACTCCCGCTCACTCACTCACTCCCGCTCACTAACACCCGCTCACTCACTCCCGCTCACTCACTCACTCACTCCCGCTCACTAACACCCGCTCACTCACTCCCGCTCACTCACTCCCGCTCACTCACTCACTCACTCACTCCCACTCACTCACTCCCGCTCACTCACTCACTCACTCCCACTCACTCACTCCCGCTCACTCACCTCCGCTCACTCACTCCCGCTCACTCACTCACTCCCGCTCACTAACTCACTGACTCCCACTCACTCACTCACTCACTCACTCACTCACTCACTCACTCCCGCTCACTCACTCACTCCCGCTCACTAACACCCGCTCACTCACTCCCGCTCACTCACTCCCGCTCACTCACTCACTCACTCACTCCCACTCACTCACTCCCGCTCACTCACTCACTCACTCCCACTCACTCACTCCCGCTCACTCACTCACTCCCGCTCACTCACCTCCGCTCACTCACTCCCGCTCACTCACTCACTCCCGCTCACTAACTCACTGACTCTCACTCACTCACTCACTCCCGGTCACTCACTCCCGCTCATTAACTCCCGCTCACTCACTCACTCCCGCTCACTCACTCACTGACTCTCACTCACTAACTCCCGCTCATTAACTCCTGCTCACTCACTCCCGCTCACTAACTCCCGCTCACTCACTCACTGACTCTCACTCACTAACTCCCGCTCACTAACACCCGCTCACTCACTCCTGCTCACTCACTCCCGCTCACTAACTCCCGCTCACTAACTCCCGCTCACTAACTCCCGCTCACTCACTCACTAACTCCCACTCACTAACTCCCGCTCACTCACTCACTAACTCCCACTCACTAACTCCCACTCACTCACTCACTAACTCCTGCTCACTAACTCCCGCTCACTAACTCCCGCTCACTAACTCCCGCTCACTCACTCACTAACTCCCACTCACTAACTCCCGCTCACTCACTCACTAACTCCCACTCACTAACTCCCGCTCACTCACTCACTCCCGCTCACTCACTCCCGCTCACTCACTCACTAACTCCCACTCACTAACTCCCACTCACTCACTCACTCACTCCCGCTCACTAACTCCCACTCACTCACTGACTCACTCCCGCTCACTAACTCCCGCTCACTCACTCCCGCTCACTAACTCCCGCTACTAACTCCCGCTCACTCACTCACTAACTCCCACTCACTAACTCCCGCTCACTCACTCACTAACTCCCACTCACTAACTCCCGCTCACTCACTCACTCCCGCTCACTCACTCCCGCTCACTCACTCACTAACTCCCACTCACTAACTCCCACTCACTCACTCACTCACTCCCGCTCACTAACTCCCGCTCACTCACTCCCGCTCACTAACTCCCACTCACTCACTCACTAACTCCCACTCACTAACTCCCGCTCACTCACTCACTAACTCCCACTCACTAACTCCCACTCACTCACTCACTAACTCCTGCTCACTAACTCCCACTCACTCACTCACTAACTCCTGCTCACTAACTCCCGCTCACTAACTCCCGCTCACTCACTCACTAACTCCCACTCACTAACTCCCGCTCACTCACTCACTCCCGCTCACTCACTCCCGCTCACTCACTCACTAACTCCCACTCACTAACTCCCACTCACTCACTCACTCACTCCCGCTCACTAACTCCCACTCACTCACTGACTCACTCCCGCTCACTAACTCCCGCTCACTCACTCCCGCTCACTAACTCCCGCTACTAACTCCCGCTCACTCACTCACTAACTCCCACTCACTAACTCCCGCTCACTCACTCACTAACTCCCACTCACTAACTCCCGCTCACTCACTCACTCCCGCTCACTCACTCCCGCTCACTCACTCACTAACTCCCACTCACTAACTCCCACTCACTCACTCACTCACTCCCGCTCACTAACTCCCGCTCACTCACTCCCACTCACTCACTCACTAACTCCCGCTCACTCACTCCCGCTCACTAACTCCCGCTCACTAACTCCCGCTCACTAACTCCCGCTCACTCACTCACTAACTCCTGCTCACTAACTCCCACTCACTCACTCACTAACTCCTGCTCACTAACTCCCGCTCACTCACTCACTCACTCCCGCTCACTCACTCACTCCCACTCACTCACTCACTCCCGCTCACTCACTCCTACTCACTCACTCCCACTCACTAACTCCCACTCACTCACTCCCGCTCACTGACTGACTCACTGACTCCCACTCACTGATTCCCACTCACTGACTCCTACTCACTGCCTCCCACTCACTCACTCCCACTCACTGACTCCCACTCACTCACTCACTCACTCACTGACTCCCACTCACTGACTCACTCACTCACTGACTCCCACTCACTGACTCAGTCACTCACTGACTCCCACTCACTGACTCCCACTCACTGACTCCCACTCACTGCCTCCCACTCACTCACTCCCACTCACTGACTCCCACTCACTGACTCCCACTCACTGACTCCCAATCACTGACTCCCACTCACTCACTCACTCACTGACTCCCACTCACTGACTCACTCACTCACTGACTCCCACTCACTGACTCCCACTCACTGACTCCCACTCACTCACTCACTCACTGACTCCCACTCACTGACTCACTCACTCACTGACTCCCACTCACTGACTCAGTCACTCACTGACTCCCACTCACTCCTCATTCACTGACTCCCACTCACTGACTCCCACTCACTCCTCACTCACTGACTCCCACTCACTCACTGACTCACTCACTGACTCACTCACTCACTGACTCCCACTCACTCACTCACTGACTCCCACTCACTCCTCACTCACTGACTCCCACTCACTGACTCCCACTCACTCACTGACTCACTCACTGACTCACTCACTCACTGACTCCCACTCACTCACTCACTGACTCCCACTCACTCCTCACTCACTGACTCCCACTCACTGACTCCCACTCACTCACTGATTCACTCACTGACTCACTCACTCACTGACTCCCACTCACTCCTCACTCACTGACTCCCACTCACTCACTGACTCACTCACTGACTCACTCACTCACTGACTCCCACTCACTCACTCACTGACTCACTCACTGACTCCCACTCACTCCTCACTCACTGACTCCCACTCACTCACTGACTCACTCACTGACTCACTCACTCACTGACTCCCACTCACTCACTCACTGACTCACTCACTCACTGACTCCCACTCACTGTCTCACTCACTGACTCACTCACTCACTCACTGACTCCCACTCACTGACTCCCACTCACTGACTCACTCACTCACTCACTGACTTCCACTCACTCACTCACTGACTCACTGACTCACTCACTGACTCACTGACTCACTCACTCCCACTCACTGACTCACTCACTGACTCACTGACTCCCACTCACTGACTCACTCACTGACTCACTCACTCACTCACTCACTGACTCACTCACTCACTCACTCGCACTCACTGACTCACTCACTGACCCCCACTCACTGACTCACTGACTCACTGACACTCACTCACTCACTCACTGACTCACTCATTCACTCACTGACTCACTCACTCACTCACTGACTCACCCACTCACTGACTTACTGACTCCCACTCACTGACTCACTCACTGACCCCCACTCACTGACTCACTGACTCAGTCACTCACTCACTCACTGACTCACTCACTCACTGACTCACTCACTCACTGACTCCCCCACTCACTCACTCACTGACTCACCCACTCACTCACTCACTCACTGACTCCCATTCACTCACTCACTGACTGACTCACTGACTGACTGACTGACTGACTGACTGACTGACTCACTCACTCACTCACTCCCACTCACTGACTCACTCACTCACTCACTGACTTCCACTCACTCACTCACTCACTCACTCACTCCCACTCACTCACTGACTCCCACTCACTGACTCACTTACTCACTCACTGACTTCCACTCACTCACTCACTCACTCACTGACTCCCACTCACTGACTCACTGACTCACTCACTGACTCCCACTCACTGACTCACTTACTCACTGACTCCCACTCACTGACTCACTCACTCACTGACTGACTCCCGCTCACTCACTCACTCACTGACTCCTACTCACTCACTCACACTCACTCCCTCACTGACTCCCACTCACTCCCACTCACTCACTCCCACTCACTCACTCCCACTCACTCACTCCCACTCACTCACTCCCACTAACTCACAGTCCCACACACTCACAGTCTCACTCACTCCCACTCATTCACTCACTCTCACTCACTCCCACTCACTCCCACTCACTCACAGTCTCACACACCCACCCTCACTCACTCACTCTCACTAACTCACAGTCCCACACACTCACAGTCTCACTCACTCACTCCCACTCACTCACTCACTCTCACTCACTCCCACTCACTCACAGTCTCACACACCCACCCTCACTCACTCACTCCCACTCACTCACAGTCTCACACACCCACTCTCACTCACTCACTCTCACTAACTCACAGTCCCACACACTCACAGTCTCACTCACTCACTCCCACTCACTCACTCACTCTCACTCACTCCCACTCACTCACAGTCTCACACACCCACCCTCACTCACTCACTCCCACTCACTCACAGTCTCACACACCCACTCTCACTCACTCACTCTCACTCACTCACTCTCACTCACTCACTCACACTCACTCACAGTCTCACACACATTCACTCCCACTCACTGACTTTCACTCACTCACACTCTCACTCACTCACTGACTCCCACTCACTCCCACTCACTGACTCCCACTCACTGACTCCCACTCACTCCCACTCACTCACTCCCACTAACTCACAGTCCCACACACTCACAGTCTCACTCACTCACTCCCACTCATTCACTCACTCTCACTCACTCCCACTCACTCTCACTCACTCCCACTCACTCACAGTCTCACACACCCACCCTCACTCACTCACTCTCACTAACTCACAGTCCCACACACTCACAGTCTCACTCACTCACTCCCACTCACTCACTCACTCTCACTCACTCCCACTCACTCACAGTCTCACACACCCACCCTCACTCACTCACTCCCACTCACTCACAGTCTCACACACCCACTCACTCACTCACTCTCACTCACTCACTCTCACTCACTCACTCTCACTCACTCACAGTCTCACACACATTCACTCCCACTCACTGACTTTCACTCACTCACACTCTCACTCACTCACTGACTCCCACTCACTCCCACTCACTGACTCCCACTCACTGACTCCCACTCACTCACTCCCACTCACTCACTCCCACTAACTCACAGTCCCACACACTCACAGTCTCACTCACTCACTCCCACTCATTCACTCACTCTCACTCACTCCCACTCACTCTCACTCACTCCCACTCACTCACAGTCTCACACACCCACCCTCACTCACTCACTCTCACTAACTCACAGTCCCACACACTCACAGTCTCACTCACTCACTCCCACTCACTCACTCACTCTCACTCACTCCCACTCACTCACAGTCTCACACACCCACCCTCACTCACTCACTCCCACTCACTCAGTCTCACACACCCACTCTCACTCACTCACTCTCACTCACTCACTCTCACTCACTCACTCTCACTCACTCACAGTCTCACACACATTCACTCCCACTCACTGACTTTCACTCACTCACACTCTCACTCACCCACTGACTCCCACTGACTCCCACTCACTGACTCCCACTCACTGACTCCCACTCACTGACTCCCACTCACTGACTCCCACTTACTGACTCCCACTCACTGACTCCCACTCACTCACTCCCACTCACTCACTCACACTCACTCATCCACTCCCACACATTCACTCCCACACATTCACTCCCACACACTCACTCACACTCACTCACTAACTCTCACTCACACACCCACTCCCGCTCACACACCCACTCTCACTCACTCACTCCCACGCACTGACTCCCACACATTCACTCCCAATCACTCACTCACTCTCACTCACTCTCACTCTCACTCACCCACTGACTCCCACTCACTGACTCTCACTCACTCACTCCCACTCACTCACCGACTCCCACACATTCACTCCCACCCACGCACTCACACTCACTCACTCACTCGCTCTCACTCACACACCCACTCTCACTCACTCACTCCCACGCACTGACTCCCACACATTCACTCCCACTCACACACTCACTCTCACTCACCCACTGACTCCCACTCACTCATTCACTCACTCCCACACACTGACTCCCCCCCCACCAACACACACACACACACACACACACACACACACACCGACTCCCCCCAACACACACACGCTGACTCAATCACTCCCACTCACTCACTCCCACTCACTGACTCCCACACACACAGTCTCACACACACATACACACACGCACACACACATACTCACGCACATTCTCAGACACACACACACACACTCACACACTTGCACAGACACACACACTCACATCAATCGCACACGCAAACCCACACACACTCTCACACACTCACATTTATACACACACACACACACACACACCATCACATACACCCACACCCTTACACAGGGTGTGTACACCCATTCACTCACATACACACACACTCTTTCACAAACATGCACACACACATACACACACACGCACACCCTTACACACACCCACACCCTTACACACACCCACACGCTTACACACACCCATTCACTCACATACACACACACTCTTTCACAAACATGCACACACACACACACGTACACACACACACACACGTACACACACACGCACACGCACACGCACACACCTGCACAAGCTCACATAGTTCCAATCAGAGCGGACTGCAGCTGCTATGATAATGAAAGTCGTGTTCTCTTACACTAGTTGAAGGAAGTGATGCTTATGAATTTCACTGGCAATTCCCGGATGGCGAAGTAATTCAAAAGGATGAACATGAGCGCTTTCAACTGAGTGAGTCAGAATATGACCGGCAGCTGCATATTGTGAATGCAAAGGCATCAGATGGCGGAGATTACACGTGCCAAGCTGAAGACGACAATGGTGCTGTAATGACAAAAACAATCAGCATCAAAGTCATCCGTAAGAATTCTAACCAGTTTATTATCAACTTCCCAACCCCTGACATCACCTTTAAGTCAGTTAGTATCTGAGTCTGCAATTGGCGATTCTGCACCCAGCACTGTTGTTCACACTGAGAAATACCTTTATTTCAAACGCTCATCCTTGTTTACAAACCACACACTCCCCATTTCTTATTGGTGGCTGTAGAATCCTTTACATCCTCTTCAGAACTGACCCTCCGACAGTGCAGCACTCCCTCAGTACTGACCCTCCGACAGTGCAGCACTCCCTCAGTACTGACCCTCCGACAGTGCAGCACTCGCTCAGTACTGACCTTCCGACAGTGCGGCACTCCCTCAGTACTGACCCTCCGACAGTGCAGCACTCCCTCAGTACTGACCCTCCGACAGTGCAGCGCTCCCTCAGTACTGACCCTCCGACAGTGCAGCACTCCCTCAGTACTGACCCTCCGACAGTGCAGCACTCCCTCAGGACTGAACCTCTGACAGTACAGGACTCCCTCAGTACTGACCCTCCGACAGTCCAGCACTCCCTCAACACTGACCCTCCGACAATGCAGGACTCCCTCAACAATGACCCTCCGACAGTGCAGCACTCGCTCAGTACTGACCTTCCGACAGTGCGGCACTCCCTCAGTACTGACCCTCCGACAGTGCAGCACTCCCTCAGTACTGACCCTCCGACAGTGCAGCACTCCCTCAGTACTGACCCTCCGACAGTGCAGTACTCCCTCAGTACTGACCCTCCGACAGTGCAGCACTCCCTCAGTACTGACCCTCCGACAGTGCAGCACTCGCTCAGTACTGACCTTCCGACAGTGCGGCACTCCCTCAGTACTGACCCTCCGACAGTGCAGCACTCCCTCAGTACTGACCCTCCGACAGTGCAGCACTCCCTCAGTACTGACCCTCCGACAGTGCAGTACTCCCTCAGTACTGACCCTCCGACAGTGCAGCACTCCCTCAGTACTGACCCTCCGACAGTGCAGCACTCCCTCAGTACTGACCCTCTGACAGTGCAGCACTCCCTTAGTACTGACCCTCTGACAGTGCAGCACTCCCTCAGTACTGACCGACCGACAGTGCGGTACTCCCTCAGTACTGACCCTCTGACAGTGCAGCACTCCCTCGGTACTGACCTTCTGACAGTGCGGCACTCCCTCAGTACTGACCCTCTGACAGTGCAGCACTCCGTCAGCACTGACCTTCCGACATTGCGGCACTCCCTCAGTACTGACCGACCGACAGTGCGGTACTCCCTCAGTACTGACCCTCTGACAGTGCAGCACTCCCTCAACACTGACCCTCCGACAGTGCAGCACTCACTCGGTACTGACCTTCTGACAGTGCAGCACTCCCTCAGTACTGACCCACCTACAGTGCGGCACTCTCTCAGTACTGACAGTCTGACAGTGCAGCGCAGCCTCAGCACTGACCCTCCAATGGTGCAACACTCCCTCAGTACTGACCTTCCGACAGTGCAGCGCTCCCTCAGTACTGAGCTACAGACAGTGCAGCACTCCCTCAGTACTGACCCACTTACAGTGCAGCGCTCCCTCACTACTGACCCTCTGACAGTGCAGCACTCTCTCAGTACTGACCCTCTGACAGTGCAGCGCTCCCTCAGTACTGACCTACCGACAGTGCGGCACTCCCTCAGTACTGACCCTCTGACAGTGCAGCGCTCCCTCAGTACTGACCCTTTGACAGTGCAGCACTCCCTCAGTACTGACCCTCTGGCAATGCAGCACTCCCTCAGTACTGACCTCCGACAGCGCAGCAATCCCTCAGTACTGACCCTCTGACAGTGCGGCACTCCCTCAGAACTGACCCTCCGACAGTGCAGCACTCCCTCAGTACTGACCCACCGACAGTGAGGCACTCCCTCAGTACTGACACTCTGACAGTGCAGCACTCCCTCAGTACTGACCCTCTGACAGTGCAGCACTCCCTCAACACTGACCCTCCGACAGTGCAGCACTCCCTCGGTACTGACCTTCTGACAGTGCGGCACTCCCTCAGTACTGACCCTCCGACAGTGCAGCACTCCCTCAGTACTGACCCTCTGACAGTGCAGCGCACCCTCAGCCCTGACCCTCCAATGGTGCAGCACTCCTTCAGTACTGACCCTCTGACAGTGAAGCACTCCCTCAGCACTGACCCTCCGACAGTGCAGCACTCCCTCAGTACTGACCCTCTGAGAGTGCGGCACTCCCTCAGTACTGACCCTCCGACAGTGCGGCACTCTCTCAGTACTGACACTCTGACAGTGCAGCACTCCCTCAGTACTGACTCTCTGGCAGTGCAGCACTCCCTCTACACTGACCCTCTGACAGTGCGGCAGTCCCTCAGTACTGACCCTCTGACAATGCAGCGCACCCTCAGCACTGACCCTCCAGTGGTGCAACACTCCCTCAGTACTGACCTTCCGACAGTGCAGCGCTCCCTCAGTACTGACCTACCGACAGTGCGGCACTCCCTCAGTACTGACCCTCCGACAGTGCGGCACTCCCTCAGTACTGACCCTCTGACAGTGCAGCACTCCCTCAGTACTGACCCTCTGACAGTGCAGCGCTCCCTCAGTACTGACCTTCCGACAGTGCGGCACTCCCTCAGTACTGACCCTCCGACAGTGCAGCACTCCCTCAGCACTGACCCTCCGACAGTTCAGCACTCCCTCAGTACTGACCCACTGACAGTGCGGCACTCCCTCAGTACTGACACTCTGACAGTGCAGCACTCCCTCAGTACTGACCCTCTGACAGTGCAGCACTCCCTCAGTACTGACCTTCTGACAGTGCAGCACTCCCTCAGCACTGACCTTCCGACATTGCGGCACTCCCTCAGTACTGACCCACCGACAGTGCGGCACTCCCTCAGTACTGACCCTCTGACAGTGCAGCACTCCCTCAGTATTGACCCTCCAGTGGTGCAACACTCCCTCAGTACTGACCCTCTGACAGTGCAGCACTCCCTCAGTACTGACCCTCTGACAGTGCAGCGCACCCTCAGCCCTGACCCTCCAATGGTGCAGCACTCCCTCAGTATTGAACCTCTGACAGTGCGGGACTCCCTCAGTACTGACCCTCCAACAGTGCAGCACTCCCTCAGTACTGACCCTCTGACAGTGCAGCACTCCCTCAGTACTGACCCCCTGACAGTGCAGCACTCCCTCAGCACTGACCCTCCGACAGTGCAGCACTCCCTCATGTATTCGCCTGGGGATTGTTGGCCTGGATTTTCTGACCGCGTCTTGGGAGTGCGGTTAAAACCGTTGCCTTTGTGAGTCTGAGATGCGGGAGTGGGACTGAGATCCAGCCCGTGGGGAGGGGGATGGGGGTATCGGCTGATGCTGTCCTGTCATGCTGTAAACTTCATGACTCTTCTTTGGACCCACAGAAAAGGTCACTTTCCAAAATGTCAAGACAGAGCTGGAGTTTGCCGAGGGGAGTCAGGCGGTGCTGGGCTGTGACGTTACAGGGATTCCGCAGCCCACGGTCTCCTGGACACGAGATGGCCAAGACATCCCACTGAGCAGGAACGGTAAGCACATCACCCGCGGGGAACGATCACGGTCCTGGGAATCGGGGAGAGTCCAGGATCCCTCACCTCACCCACAAGCAGCGTCTGGGAGATCAGCCTTGGCGACCTGGACCCCCGCAAGAATTGAATTAAGTGCGTGTGAGGGCGACCCCTCCTCAGGGAGGGGGATCCCCCAGCTTCCAGACAAAGGCACCCTCTCTCCCCATAGAGCATGGCACCACGGCATGGACCGCAACTGTGCACTGTGCTCCCAGTGTGGTCTAACCAAGGGATACGGAGACCTGAACTGTGCACTGTGCTCCCAGTGTGGTCTAACCAAGGAATATGGAGACTGGAACTGTGCACAGTGCTCCCAGTGTGGTCTAACCAAGGGATATGGAGACTGGAACTGTGCACAGTGCTCCCAGTGCGGTCTAACCAAGGGATATGGAGACTGGAACTGTGCACAGTGCTCCCAGTGTGGTCTAACCAAGGGATACGGAGACTGGAACTGTGCACAGTGCTCCCAGTGTGGTCTAACCAAGGGATACGGAGACTGGAACTGTGCACAGTGCTCCCAGTGTGGTCTAACCAAGGGATACGGAGACCGGAACTGTGCACAGTGCTCCCAGTGTAGTCTAACCAAGGGATATGGAGACTGGACTGTTCACAGTGCTCCCAGTGTGGTCTAACCAAGGGATACGGAGTCCGGAACTGTGCACAGTGCTCCCAGTGTGGTCTAACCAAGGGATATGGAGACTGGAACTGTGCACAGTGCTCCCAGTGTGGTCTAACCAAGGGATATGGAGACTGGAACTGTGCACAGTGCTCCCAGTGTGGTCTAACCAAGGGATATGGAGACTGGAACTGTGCACAGTGCTCCCAGTGTGGTCTAATGTCACATCTTTTGCATTGAATCTACTTGCTTTATCTCTCCCCAGGACGTTTTCAGAAACTGCCGAACAATCACCTTCAGATCAGCAGCATCGAGCCGTCAGATGCTGGGATGTACGAATGTGTCGGGAAAATTATGGAGCGGAATGAGCAGAATTCTACCACGATCGCAGTGACTGTCAATTGTAAGTGTCATTCAGTTAAACTCCAGAATCACTGCGATTCACACACTGAGGGTCAGTACTGAGGGAGTGCTGCACTGTCGGAGGGTCAGTGCTTAGGGAGTGCTGCACTGTCAGAGGGTCAGTACTGAGGGAGTGCTGCACTGTCGGAGGGTCAGTACTGAGGGAGTGCTGCACTGTCAGAGGGTCAGTACTGAGGGAGTGCTGCACTGTCAGAGGGTCAGTACTGAGGGAGCGCTGCACTGTCAGAGGGTCAGTACTGAGGGAGCGCTGCACTGTCGGAGGGTCAGTACTGAGGGAGTGCTGCACTGTCGGAGGGTCATTACTGAGGGAGTGCTGCACTGTCGGAGGGTCAGTACTGAGGGAGGGCTGCACTGTCAGAGGGTCAGTACTGAGGGAGTGCTGCACTGTCAGAGGGTCAGTACTGAGGGAGTGCTGCACTGTCGGAGGGTCAGTACTGAGGGAGGGCTGCACTGTCGGCGGGTCAGTAATGAGGGAGTGCCGCACTGTCAGATGGTCAGTACTGAGGGAGTGCTGCAGTGTCGGAGGGTCGGTACTGAGGGAGTGCTGCACTATCAGAGGGTCAGTACTGAGGGAGTGCTGCAGTGTTGGAGGGTCGGTACTGAGGGAGTGCTGCATTGTCGGAGGGTCGGTACTGAGGGAGTGCCGCACTGTCGGAGGGTCAGTACTGAGGGAGTGCTGCACTGTCAGAGGGTTAGTAGTGAGGGAGTGCTGCACTGTCGGAGGGTCAGTACTGAGGGAGTGCTGCACTGTCAGAGGGTCAGTACTGAGGGAGTGCAGCACTGTCAGAGGGTCAGTACTGAGGGAGGGCTGCACTGTCGGAGGGTCAGTACTGAGGGAGTGCTGCACTTTCAGAGGGTTAGTAGTGAGGGAGTGCTTCACTGTCAGAGGGTCAGTGCTGATGGAGTGCTGCACTGTCAGAGGGTCAGTACTGAGGGAGTGCAGCACTGTCAGAGGGTCAGTACTGAGGGAGTGCTGCACTGTCGGAGGGTCAGTGCTGAGGGAGTGCCGCACTGTCAGAGGATCAGTACTGAGGGAGTGCTGCACTGTCAGAGGGTCAGTACTGAGGGAGTGCCGCACTTTCCGAGGGTCAGTACTGAGGGAGTGCTGCACTGTCGGCGAGTCAGTACCTCGGGATCTTGCTGTTCCCAAATTGGCTGCCACGTTACCCACAATGCAGCAGTGATTGCTCTTACGGAAACCCCCTCCCTGGGGTGTGACGCTCTCCGGGAATGGCCTGAGGTGGCGAACGGAGATGCCGAAATGGGAGCCTGACCGTCCGGCCTGGGAATGGCCGGTTCCTCTGCTTTGACCGGGAACCCCTTGCTCCATTCCGCTCGGGACACCGACAGGCTCCCTCGAGTTCAGCGTGAATTCACGTGGCGCCCCCCCCCCACCCCTCCCCCCCCGCCGGACCCTTGTCGTGGACGACAGGCTTTGGCCTGGCCGGAGTGGCACCAGGCCGGTGTGAGCCCATCCCCGCCGCCTGAACCCCAGCCTCTCAAACTCTCGCCTGTGTGTTCCGCTCCGCAGACGCCCCCCAAACTGCTGCCACCCTCGACGCGGACCGTGCGCACCCTGGCTGGGGAACCCCGTCAACGTGTCGTGCCGCTTTCGGAGCTACCCCGGCGCCGCCGTTACCTGGGCCCACAACGGCACCGACCTCGGGGAGCTCGCCCGCGCCTCCCCCGCCGGAAATCGGGAGGAATCGGTCAGCACGCTGGAGGTGAGTCCGGACTGGAGCTGGGGGCTGGGGGCGGGGGGGGGTGGGGGGCGGTGGGGTGATGGGGGGGAGGTGTGGTGGGTCTGGTGGGGGGGGCGGTGGGGGTGGAGGGTGAGGGGGGGGAGCGGAGTAGGGGGGTGGTTTCGGTGATGAACAGCCGGCTGGTGTCCGGGGTCCGGAGCATCGTCGGAGACGAGAGGCAGGGAGATTCGTGCCCAGTGCAGGAAGGGGAACCGATAAGGCTGGGAGCTCGGGGAGTGGCGGGAGAGAGAGGCGGGAGTCCACAAGGCAAGAGCGTTGAGGTTGAAGTTGAGCTCACCTCGTCCCAACTTCCCCCCCACCCCCACCCCCCTCCCCAACACCCCACCCCTCGGCCCTGCCGATATCTTCTCTCCTCGGTTAACCATCCAACTCCCTTTCAAAGCCCCTCGGTTGAATCAGCCTCCCCCCCCTCCCCCACCTCACCCACGTTCTCAGGCGGAACATTCCGGACCCCAACCACTCGCTGCGCGCCAAGGTTTCTCCTCGTGTCCCCGTTGCTCCTTTGACCAATCACCTTAGAAACCTGGAAACTAGGGCAGGAGTAGGCCATTCGGCCCTTCGAGCCTGCTCCCCCCATTCATTATGATCGTGGCTGATCATCCAACTCAATAGCCTGCTCCCACTTTCTCCCCATACCCTTTGATCCCTTTCTCCCCAAGAGCTATATCTAACTCCTTCTTGAAAACATACAAAGTTTTGGTCTCAACTACTTTCTGTGGTAACGAATTCCACAGGCTCACCACTCTCTGGGTGAAGACATTTCTCCTCATCTCAGTCCTAAATGGTCCACCCCATATCCTCAGACTGTGACCCCTGGTTCTGTCTCCCCCACCATTGGGAACATCCTTCCTGCATCTACCCTGTCTAGTCCTGTTAGAATTTTATACATTTCTATGAGATCCCCCCTCATTCTTCTGAACTCCAGCGAATATAATCCTAACCGACTCAATCTCTCCTCATATGTCAGTCCCACCATCCCAGGGATCAGTCGGGTAAACCTTCGCTGCACTCCCTCTACAGCAAGTACATCCTTCCTCAGATAAGGAGACCAAAACTGTACACACAATATTCCAGGTGTGGTCTCACCAAGGCCCTATACACTTGCAGCAAGACATCCCTGCTCCTGTACTTAAACCCGTGTCCCCCGCTGTTCTCGACCCTTCCCCACAATGGGGAACAGTCTCTCCTCGATCGACTCAGTCTCGGGACCCCTCGTGGTTTCCGACGCCTCGATCAAATCTCCTCTCCGGCTTCTCTCCTCCAAGGAGAACAGCCCCAGCTTCTCCCACCTGTCCCCGGAGCTGAAGTCCCCCTCGTCCCTGGGACCGTTCTCGTGGAGATAGAAGGGAGAGTACCCCCGGATGCTGGAAATGTGAAATGAAGACAGAAAATGCCAGGAAGAAGTCCGCAGGCCGGACAGCGCCCTCGGGGAGAGAGAGAGAGAGAGAGAAAGAGAGAGAGAGAGAGACAGAGAGAGAGAGAGAGAGAGAGAGAGAGAGAGAGACAGAGAGAGAGAGAGAGAGAGAGGAGAGACAGAGAGAGAGAGAGAGAGAGACAGAGAGAGAGAGAGAGAGAGAGACAGAGAGAGAGAGAGAGAGAGAGAGAGACAGACAGAGAGGAGAGAGAGAGAGAGAGAGACAGAGAGAGAGAGAGAGAGAGAGAGACAGAGAGAGAGAGAGACAGAGAGAGAGAGAGAGAGAGACAGAGAGAGAGAGAGACAGAGAGAGAGAGAGAGAGAGAGAGACAGAGTTAACGTTTCGAGTCCGCGTGAGCTGCGTCCTTCCATTCTCGTGAATCTTTTCCTCAGCCCTCTGCAAAGACCTTCCTAAAGTGTGGAGCCCTCAACCGGACACAGTCCTCCAGCTGGCGCTGACCATGTTAGAGCTGGCGAGACTGTTTGTCAGTGAACTGGATTGTAGGGTAGACGTGGAGAAGATGTTTCCACTCGTCAGGGGGGGGTGAGACCAGAACTAGGGGGCCGTCGATATGAGATCGTCACTCCTAAACCCAATGGGGGGGGATTCAGGAGAAACCTCTTTACCCAGAGAGTGGGGGAGAAGGTGGGACTCGCTCCCACGGGGAGTGGTCGAGGTGAATAGTGTCGATGTGTTTAAGGGGGGAAGCTGGATAAACACATGAGGGAGAGAGAGAGAATCGAAGGATATGGGGATGGGGTGAGATGGAGGCGGAGGGGGTGTGGGAGGAGGAGGCTGGTGTGGAGCAGGAACACCAGCACGTAGCAGATGGGCCGAATGGCCTGTTTCTGTGCCGGGACCTCGCTGTGATATTGTCTCACCCAGGCTGAGCAGCGCCCAGTGGGCTTTCCGCCCGGCTGATCTTGACCTTGCCCCTTAATTCGACGCGCCAGCTGAGGAGACTCTCTTTGAGACTGTCCCGTGTCTCGTTTCGGTTCCGACAGGTGACGGTGAGCAGTGAGGCTGACCTGGGTGAGTACAGGTGCACCGCCAACAACAGTCTGGGCAACGTGAGCGGATCGATCCGGGTCCAGCTGGGAGGTAAGGTCAGCGTCCAGGCCCCGCGACCACTGACCTTGCCGTCAGAGACAGACCCTCCGTTTCGCTAGCGCCCGCCCCCCCCCCACCCCTCCTCGGGACGTCCCACAGCGCTCCACGGACAACGCAGGACGTGTTTATGGAAGTGAGGTCGCTGCTGAAACACAGCAGCCAATTCGCGCACAAGCAAGATCCCACAAACAGCGATGTGATCATCTGTTTTTTAGAGATTTGTTGAGGGATAATATTGGCTCCAGGGACATCGGGGTGAACTCCTCCCACCCCCTTCCCGCCCCCCCCACCCCCCCCCACCCCCCCCCACTATTCTCCCAAATAGTGGCCGTGGGATCTTTCACACCCGCCAGAGAGGGCAGACGGGGGCCACGATTTAACGTCTCAACTGAAAGACTGACCCTCCGACAGTGCGGCGCTCCCTCAGTACTGACCCTCTGACAGTGCAGCACTCCCTCAGTACTGACCCTCCGACAGTGCGGCGCTCCCTCAGTACTGACCCTCTGACAGTGCGGCGCTCCCTCATTACTGACCCTCTGACAGTGCAGCACTCCCTCAGTACTGACCCTCTGACAGTGCAGCACTCCCTCAGTACTGACCCTCTGACAGTGCGGCACTCCCTCAGCACTGACCCTCCGACAGTGCAGCACTCCCTCAGTACTGACCCTCTGACAGTGCAGCACTCCCTCAGTTACTGACCCTCCGACAGTGCAGCACTCTCCCTCAGTACTGATCCTCCGACAGTGCAGCACTCCCTCAGTACTGACCGTCCGACAGTGCAGCGCTCACTCAGTACTGACCCTCTGACAGTGCGGCACTCCCTCAGCACTGACCCTCCGACAGTGCGGCACCCCCTCAGTACTGACCCTCTGACAGTGCGGCACTCCCTCAGTACTGACCCTCTGACAGTGCGGCACTCCCTCAGTACTGACCCTCTGACAGTGCGGCGCTCCCTCATTACTGACTCTCCGACAGTGCGGCACCCCCTCAGTACTGACCCTCTGACAGTGTGGCGCTCCCTCAGTACTGACCCTCTGACAGTGCAGCACTCCCTCAGTACTGATCCTCTGACAGTGCGGCGCTCCCTCATTACTGACTCTCCGACAGTGCGGCACCCCCTCAGTACTGACCCTCTGACAGTGCAGCACTCCCTCAGTACTGACCCTCTGACAGTGCAGCGCTCCCTCAGTACTGACCCTCCGACAGTGCAGCACTCCCTCAGTACTGACCCTCCGACAGTGCGGCACTCCTCAGTACTGACCCTCTGACAGTGCAGCACTCCCTCAGTACTGACCCTACCGACAGTGCAGCACTCCCTCAGTATTGACCCTCTGACAGTGCGGCACTCCCTCAGTACTGACCCTCTGACAGTGCAGCACTCCCTCAGTACTGACCCTCCGACAGTGCAGCACTCCCTCAGTACTAACCCTCTGACAGTGCAGCACTCCCTCAGTACTGACCCTCCGACAGTGCAGCACTCCCTCAGTACTGACCCTCTGACAGTGCAGCATTCCCTCAGTACTGACCCTCCGACAGTGCAGCATTCCCTCAGTACTGACCCTCTGACAGTGCAGCACTCCCTCAGTACTGACTCTCTGACAGTGCAGCACTCCCTCAGTACTGACCCTCCGACAGTGCAGCATTCCCTCAGTACTGACCCTCTGACAGTGCAGCACTCCCTCAGTACTGACCCTCTGACAGTGCGGCACTCCCTCAGTACTGACCCTCCGACAGTGCAGCACTCCCTCAGTACTGACTCTCTGACAGTGCAGCACTCCCTCAGTACTGACCCTCCGACAGTGCAGCATTCCCTCAGTACTGACCCTCCAAACAGTGCAGCACTCCCTCAGTTCTGACCCTCCGACAGTGCAGCACTCCCTCAGTACTGACCCTCTGACAGTGCAGCACTCCCTCAGTATGGACCCCCGACACTGCAGCACTCCCTCAGTACTGACCCTCTGACAGTGCAGCACTCCCTCAGTACTGACCCTCTGACAGTGCAGCATTCCCTCAGTACTGACCCTCCGACAGTGCAGCACTCCCTCAGTACTGACCCTGTGACAATATGACACCCGTTCAGTGTTCTCAGTCAGAGGGGTCTCGCGGTGAAATCTCTGGATTGGGAACTTGAACTCAAGACCTTTTGTCTCACAGGTGAGAGAGGGAGAGAGAGAGAGGGAGAGTAAGAGAGAGAGAGCGAGGGCGAGCAGGGAGAGAGAGAGAGAGTGTGAAAGATTGAGAGTGAGAGAGCAAGAGACAGAAAGAGTGAGTG
>JANJGN010002209.1:0-81797 GCA_026770705.1 Isurus oxyrinchus
TACTGAGGGAGTGCCGGGCTGTCGGAGGGTCAGTACTGAGGGAGAGCCGCGCTGTCGGAGGGTCAGTACTGAGGGAGTGCTGCACTGTCTGAAGGTCAGTATTGAGGGAGCACCGCACTCTCAGAGGGTCAGTACTGAGGGATCGCTTCATTGTTGGAGCGGTCAGTACTAAGGGAGCGCCGCACTGTCAGAGGGTCAGTACTGAGGAAGCGCCGCACTGTCGGAGGGGTCAGTACTGAGGGAGTGCCGGGCTGTCGGAGGGTCAGTACTGAGGGAGAGCCGCGCTGTCGGAGGGTGGAGTACTGAGGGAGTGCTGCACTGTCGGAGGGGTCAGTACTGAGGGAGTGCCGCACTGTCGAAGGATCATTACTGAGGGAGTGCCACCATGTCGGAGAGTCAGTACTGAAGGAGCACCGCAGTGTCGTAGTGTGGTCAGTACTGAGGGAGTGCCGCACTGTCGGAGGGTCAGTACTGAAGGAACACCGCACTGTCGGAGAGTCAGTACTGAGGGAATGCCGCACTGTCGGAGGGTCAGTACTGAGGGAGCGCCGCACTGTGTGAGGGTCACTACTGAGGAAGTGCTGTACTGTCGGAGGGTCAGTACTGAGGAAGTGCCTCAGTGTTGGAGGGTCAGTACTGAAGGAGTGTCGCACTGTCAGAGGGTCATAACTGTGGGAGTGCCGCACTGTCGGAGGGTTAGTAGAGAGGGAGCAGCGCACTGTCGGAGGGTCAGTACGGAGGGAGTTCCGCACTGTCGGAGGGTCAGTACTGAGGGAGCGCCGCACTGTCGGTGGGTCAGTACTGAGGGAGTGCTGCACTGTCGGAGGGGTCAGTACTGAGGGGAGTGCCGCACTGTCGTGAGGGTCAGTACTGAGGGAGTGACGCACAGTGAGAGGGTCAGTGCAGAGTGTGCGCTGTACTGCTGGAGGGTCAGCGTTGAGGGAGTGCTGTACTGTGGGAGTGTCAGTACTGAGGGAGTGCCGCACTGTCGGAGGGTCAGTACTGAGGGAGTGCCGCACTGTCGGAGGGTCAGTACTGAGGGAGTGCCGCACTGTCGGAGGGTCAGTACTGAGAGAGAGGCGCAATGTCGGAGGGTCAGTACTGAGGGAGCGCCGCACTGTCGAAGGATCAGTATTGAGGGAGTGCCACCCTGTCGGAGAGTCAGTACTGAAGGAGCACCGCTGTGTCGTATGGTCAGTACTGAGGGAGCGCCGCACTGTCGGAGGGTCAGTACTGACGGAGCGCCGCACTGTGTGAGGGTCACTACTGAGGAAGTGCTGTACTGTCGGAGGGTCAGTACTGAGGAAGTGCCTCAGTGTTGGAGGGTCAGTACTGAAGGAGTGTCGCACTGTCAGAGGGTCATAACTGTGGGAGTGCCGCACTGTCGGAGGGTCAGTAGAGAGGGAGCAGCGCACTGTCGGATGGTCACTACTGAGGGATCGCTTCATTGTTGGAGGGTCAGTACTAAGGGAGCGTCGCACTGTGTGAGGGTCAGTACTGAGGGAGTGCTGTACTGTCGGGAGGGTCAGTACTGAGGGAGCGCCACACTTTCAGAGGGTCAGTACTGAGGAAGCGCCGCACTGTCAGAGGGTCAGTACTGAGGGAGCTCCGCACTGTCGGAGGGTCAGTACTGAGGGAGCGCCGCACTGTCGGAGGATCAGTACTGAGGGCGTGCCGCACTGTCGGAGGGTCAGTACTGAGGGGCGCGCCGCACTGTCGGTGGGTCAGTTCTGAGGGGAGTGCCGCGCTGTCGGAGGGTCAGTACTGAGGGAGCGCCGCACTGTCGGAGGGTCAGTAATGAGGGATCGCCTCATTGTCGGAGGGTCAGTACTAAGGGTGAGCCGCATTGTCACAGGGTCAGAACTGAGGGAGCGCCGCACTGTGTGCGAGTCAGTTCTGAGGGAGTGCAGTATTGTCGGAGGGTCAGTACTGAGGGAGCGCCACACTGTGTGAGGCTCAGTATGGAGGGAGTGCCGCACTGTCGGAGGTTCAGTATTGTGGGAGCGCAGCACTGTCAGAGGGTCAGTAGTAAGTGAACGCCACACTGCGTGAGGGTCAGTATTGAGGGAGCGCCGCACTGTCGGAGGGTCAGTACTGAGAAAGTGCCACACTGCCGGAGGGTTAGTACTGAGGGAGTGCCACACTGTCGGAGGGTCAGTGCTGAGGGATTGCCACACTGTTGGAGGATCAGTACTGAGGGAGCTCTGCACTGTCGGAGGGTCAGTACTGAGGGAGCACCGCACTGTGTGCGGGTCAATACTGAGGGAGCGCAGCACTGTCGGATGGTCAGTGCTGAGGGAGTGCTGTACTGTCGGAGGGTCAGTACTGAGGGAGCGCCGCACTGTCGGAGGGTTAATACTGAGGGAGCGACGCAGTGTCGGAGGGTCAGTACTGAGGGATTGCCTCACTGTTGGAGGGTCAGTACTGAAAGAGTGTCGCACTGTCGGAAGGTCAGTACTGAGGGAGTGCCGCACTGTCGGAGGGTCAGTACTGAGGGAGTGACGCACTGTCGGAGGGTCAGTACTGAGGGAGTGACGCACAGTGAGAGGGTCAGTGCAGAGAGTGCGCTGTACTGCTGGAGGGTCAGCGTTGAGGGAGTGCTGCACTGTGGGAGTGTCAGTACTGAGGGAGTGCTGCACTGTTTGAGTGTCAATACTGAGGAAGTGCCGAACTGTCACAGTGTCAGTACTGAGGGAGTGCCGCACCGTCAGAGGGTCAGTACTGATGGAGCACCGCACTGTGTGATGGTCACTACTGAGGAAGTGCTGTACTGTCGGAGGGTCAGTAGAGAGGGAGTAGTACATTGTCGGATGGTCACTACTGAGGGAGCGCCGCACTGTCTGAGGGTCAGTATTGAGGGAGCGCCGCACTCTCAGAGGGTCAGTGCTGAGGGAGCGCCTCATTGTCGGAGGGTCAGTACTAAGGGAGCGCTGCACTGTGTGAGGGTCAGTACTGAGGGAGGGCCGCAGAGTCGGAGGGTCAGTACTGAGGGAGTGCTGCAGTGTCGGAGAGTCAGTACAGAGGGAGTGCCTTACTGTTGGAGGGTGAGTACTGAAGAAGTGTCGCAGTGTTCGAGGGTCAGTACTGAGGGATTGTTTCACTGTCGGAGGGTCAGGACTGAGGGAGAGCCGCGCTGTCGGAGGGTCAGTACTGAGGGAGCGCCGCACTGTCGGAGGCTCAGTACTGTGGGAGTACCGCTCTGTCGGAGGGTGAGTACTGAAGGAGTGCAGCACTACTGGATGGTCAGTACTGAGGGCGCGCTGCACTGTTGGAGGGTCAGTACTGAGGGAGTGCCGCACTGTCGGAGGGTCACTACTGAGGGATCGCTGCACTGTCGGAGGGTCAGTACTGAGGGAGTGCCGCACTGTCGGAGGGTCAGTACTGAGGGAGCGCGACACTGCCGGAGGGTCAGTACTGAGAGAGTGCCACACGGCCGAGCGTCAGTACTGAGGGAGTGCCGCACTGTCGGAGGGTCAGTACTGAAGGAGCACCGCACTGTCGGAGGGTCAGTGCAGAGGGAGTGCCGCACTGTCGGAGGGTCAGTACTGAAGGAGCACCGCACTGTCGGAGGGTCAGTACTGAGGGAGCGCCGCACTGTCGGTGGGTAGTACTGAGGGAGCGCCGCACTGTCAGAGGTTCAGTACTGAGGAAGCGCCGCACTGTCAGAGGGTCAGTACTGAGGGAGCTCCGCACTGTCGGAGGGTCAGTACTGAGGGAGCGCCGCACTGTCGGAGGGTCAGCACTGAGGGAGTGCCGCACTGTCGGAGGGTCAGTACTGAGGGAGAGCCGCGCTGTTGGAGGGTCAGTACTGAGGTAGCGCCGCACTGTCGAAGGATCAGTACTGAGGGAGTGCCACCCTGTCGGAGAGTCAGTACTGAAGGAGCACCGCAGTGTCGTATGGTCAGTACTGAGGGAGTGCCGCACTGTCGGAGGGTCAGTACTGAGGGAGCGCCGCACTGTGTGAGGGTCACTACTGAGGAAGTGCTGTACTGTCGGAGGGTCAGTACTGAGGGATCGCTTCATTGTTGGAGGGTCAGTACTAAGGGAGCGTCGCACTGTGTGAGGGTCAGTACTGAGGGAGTGTCGCACTTTCGGAGGGTCATAACTGTGGGAGTGCCGCACTGTCGGAGGGTCAGTAGAGAGGGAGCAGCACACAGTCGGATGGTCACTACTGAGGGAACGCCGCACTGTCTGAGGGTCAGTATTGAGGGAGCACCGCACTCTCAGAGGGTCAGTACTGAGGGATCGCTTCATTGTTGGAGGGTCAGTAATAAGGGAGGGTCGCACTGTGTGAGGGTCAGTACTGAGGGAGTGCTGTACTGTCGGAGGGTCAGTACTGAGGGAGCGCCGCACTGTCGGAGGGTCAGTACTGAGGGAGCACTGCACTGACGGAGGGTCAGTACTGAGGAAGCGCCGCACTGTCAGAGGGTCAGTACTGAGGGAGTGCCGCACTGTCAGAGGGTCAGTACTGAGGGAGTGCCGCACTGTCGGAGGGTCAGTACTGAGGGAGCACCGCACTGACGGAGGGTCAGTACTGAGGGAGTGCCGCACTGTCGGAGGGTCAGTACTGAGGGAGTGCCGCACTGTCGGAGGATCAGTACTGAGGGAGCGCCGCACTGTCGGAGGGTCAGTACTGAGGGAGCGCCGCACTGTCGGAGGGTCAGTAGAGAGGGAGCGCCGCACTGTCGGAGGGTCAGTACTAAGGGTGAGCCGCATTGTCACAGGGTCAGAACTGAGGGAGCGCCACACTGTGTGCGGGTCAGTTCTGAGGGAGTGCAGTACTGTCAGAGGGTCAGTACTGAGGGAGCGCCACACTGTGTGAGGCTCAGTATGGAGGGAGTGCCGCACTGTTGGAGGTTCAGTATTGTGGGAGCGCAGCACTGTCAGAGGGTCAGTAGTAAGTGAACGCCACACTGCGTGAGGGTCAGTATTGAGGGAGTGCCGCGCTGTCGGAGGGTCAGTACTGAGAAAGTGCCACACTGCCGGAGGGTTAGTACTGAGGGAGTGCCACACTGTCGGAGGGTCAGTGCTGAGGGATTGCCGCACTGTCGGAGGATCAGTACTGAGGGAGCTCTGCACTGTCGGAGTGTCAGTAGAGAGGGAGCAGCGCACTGTCGGAGAGTCAGTACTGAGAGAGCGCCTCATTGTCGGAGGGTCAGTACTAAGGGTGAGCCGCATTGTCACAGGGTCAGTACTGAGGGAGCACCGCACTGTGTGCGGGTCAATACTGAGGGAGCGCAGCACTGTCGGATGGTCTGTGCTGAGGGTGTGCTGTACTGTCGGAGAGTCAGTACTGAGGGAGCGCCGCACTGTCGGAGGGTTAATACTGAGGGAGCGCCGCAGTGTCGGAGGGTCAGTACTGAGGGAGTGCCTCACTGTTGGAGGGTCAGTACTGAAGGAGGGTCGCACTGTCGGAGGGTCAGTACTGACGGAGCGCCGCACTGTGTGAGGGTCACTACTGAGGAAGTGCTGTACTGTCGGAGGGTCAGTACTGAGGAAATGCCTCAGTGTTGGAGGGTCAGTACTGAAGAAGTGCCTCAGTGTTGGAGGGTCAGTACAGAAGGAGTGTCGCACTGTCAGAGGGTCATAACTTTGGGAGTGCCGCACTGTCGGATGGTCACTACTGAGGGAGCGCCGCACTGTCTGAAGGTCAGTATTGAGGGAGCACCGCACTCTCAGAGGGTCAGTACTGAGGGATCGCTTCATTGTTGGAGGGTCAGTACTAAGGGAGCGCCGGACTGTCAGAGGGTCAGTACTGAGGAAGCGCCGCACTGTCGGAGGGTCAGTACTGAGGGAGTGCCGGGCTGTCGGAGGGTCAGTACTGAGGGAGAGCCGCGCTGTCGGAGGGTCAGTACTGAGGGAGTGCTGCACTGTCTGAAGGTCAGTATTGAGGGAGCACCGCACTCTCAGAGGGTCAGTACTGAGGGATCGCTTCATTGTTGGAGGGTCAGTACTAAGGGAGCGCCGCACTGTCAGAGGGTCAGTACTGAGGAAGCGCCGCACTGTCGGAGGGTCAGTACTGAGGGAGTGCCGGGCTGTCGGAGGGTCAGTACTGAGGGAGAGCCGCGCTGTCGGAGGGTGAGTACTGAGGGAGTGCTGCACTGTCGGAGGGTCAGTACTGAGGGAGTGCCGCACTGTCGAAGGATCATTACTGAGGGAGTGCCACCATGTCGGAGAGTCAGTACTGAAGGAGCACCGCAGTGTCGTATGGTCAGTACTGAGGGAGTGCCGCACTGTCGGAGGGTCAGTACTGAAGGAACACCGCACTGTCGGAGAGTCAGTACTGAGGGAATGCCGCACTGTCGGAGGGTCAGGACTGAGGGAGCGCCGCACTGTGTGAGGGTCACTACTGAGGAAGTGCTGTACTGTCGGAGGGTCAGTACTGAGGAAGTGCCTCAGTGTTGGAGGGTCAGTACTGAAGGAGTGTCGCACTGTCAGAGGGTCATAACTGTGGGAGTGCCGCACTGTCGGAGGGTTAGTAGAGAGGGAGCAGCGCACTGTCGGAGGGTCAGTACTGAGGGAGTTCCGCACTGTCGGAGGGTCAGTACTGAGGGAGCGCCGCACTGTCGGTGGGTCAGTACTGAGGGAGTGCTGCACTGTCGGAGGGTCAGTACTGAGGGAGTGCCGCACTGTCGGAGGGTCAGTACTGAGGGAGTGACGCACAGTGAGAGGGTCAGTGCAGAGTGTGCGCTGTACTGCTGGAGGGTCAGCGTTGAGGGAGTGCTGTACTGTGGGAGTGTCAGTACTGAGGGAGTGCCGCACTGTCGGAGGGTCAGTACTGAGGGAGTGCCGCACTGTCGGAGGGTCAGTACTGAGGGAGTGCCGCACTGTCGGAGGGTCAGTACTGAGAGAGAGGCGCAATGTCGGAGGGTCAGTACTGAGGGAGCGCCGCACTGTCGGAGAGTCAGTACTGAGGGAGCGCCGCACTGTCGGAGGGTCAGTACTGAGGGAGCGCCGCACTGTCAGAGGGTCAGTACTGAGGAAGCGCCGCACTGTCAGAGGGTCAGTACTGAGGAAGCGCCGCACTGTCGGAGGGTCAGTACTGAGGGAGTGCCGCGCTGTCGGAGGGTCAGTACTGAGGGAGTGCTGCACTGTCGGAGGGTCAGTACTGAGGGAGTGACGCACAGTGAGAGGGTCAGTGCAGAGTGTGCGCTGTACTGCTGGAGGGTCAGCGTTGAGGGAGTGCTGCACTGTGGGAGTGTCAGTACTGAGGGAGTGCTGCACTGTTTGAGTGTCAATACTGAGGAAGTGCCGAACTGTCACAGTGTCAGTACTGAGGGAGTGCCGCACCGTCAGAGGGTCAGTACTGATGGAGCGCCGCACTGTGTGATGGTCACTACTGAGGAAGTGCTGTACTGTCGGAGTGTCAGTACTGAGGAAGTGCCTCACTGTTGGAGGGTCAGTACTGAAGGATTGTCGCACTGTCGGAGGGTCAGCACTGTGGGAGTGCTGCACTGTCGGAGGGTCAGTGCTGAAGGAGTGCCGCACTGTTGGAGTGTCAGTAGAGAGGGAGTAGTACATTGTCGGATGGTCACTACTGAGGGAGCGCCGCACTGTCTGAGGGTCAGTACTGAGGGAGCGCCTAGATGTCGGAGGGTCAGTACTAAGGGAGCGCCGCACTGTGTGAGGGTCAGTACTGAGGGAGGGCCGCAGTGTCGGAGAGTCAGTACAGTGGGAGTGCCTTACTGTTGGAGGGTGAGTACTGAAGGAGTGTCGCAGTGTTGGAGGGTCAGTACTGAGGGATTGTTTCACTGTCGGAGGGTCAGTACTGAGGGGGAGCCGCGCTGTCGGAGGGTCAGTACTGAGGGAGTGCCGGGCTGTCGGAGGGTCAGTACTGAGGGAGAGCCGCGCTGTCGGAGGGTCAGTACTGAGGGAGTGCTGCACTGTCTGAAGGTCAGTATTGAGGGAGCACCGCACTCTCAGAGGGTCAGTACTGAGGGATCGCTTCATTGTTGGAGGGTCAGTACTAAGGGAGCGCCGCACTGTCAGAGGGTCAGTACTGAGGAAGCGCCGCACTGTCGGAGGGTCAGTACTGAGGGAGTGCCGGGCTGTCGGAGGGTCAGTACTGAGGGAGAGCCGCGCTGTCGGAGGGTGAGTACTGAGGGAGTGCTGCACTGTCGGAGGGTCAGTACTGAGGGAGTGCCGCACTGTCGAAGGATCATTACTGAGGGAGTGCCACCATGTCGGAGAGTCAGTACTGAAGGAGCACCGCAGTGTCGTATGGTCAGTACTGAGGGAGTGCCGCACTGTCGGAGGGTCAGTACTGAAGGAACACCGCACTGTCGGAGAGTCAGTACTGAGGGAATGCCGCACTGTCGGAGGGTCAGTACTGAGGGAGCGCCGCACTGTGTGAGGGTCACTACTGAGGAAGTGCTGTACTGTCGGAGGGTCAGTACTGAGGAAGTGCCTCAGTGTTGGAGGGTCAGTACTGAAGGAGTGTCGCACTGTCAGAGGGTCATAACTGTGGGAGTGCCGCACTGTCGGAGGGTTAGTAGAGAGGGAGCAGCGCACTGTCGGAGGGTCAGTACTGAGGGAGTTCCGCACTGTCGGAGGGTCAGTACTGAGGGAGCGCCGCACTGTCGGTGGGTCAGTACTGAGGGAGTGCTGCACTGTCGGAGGGTCAGTACTGAGGGAGTGCCGCACTGTCGGAGGGTCAGTACTGAGGGAGTGACGCACAGTGAGAGGGTCAGTGCAGAGTGTGCGCTGTACTGCTGGAGGGTCAGCGTTGAGGGAGTGCTGTACTGTGGGAGTGTCAGTACTGAGGGAGTGCCGCACTGTCGGAGGGTCAGTACTGAGGGAGTGCCGCACTGTCGGAGGGTCAGTACTGAGGGAGTGCCGCACTGTCGGAGGGTCAGTACTGAGAGAGAGGCGCAATGTCGGAGGGTCAGTACTGAGGGAGCGCCGCACTGTCGGAGAGTCAGTACTGAGGGAGCGCCGCACTGTCGGAGGGTCAGTACTGAGGGAGCGCCGCACTGTCAGAGGGTCAGTACTGAGGAAGCGCCGCACTGTCAGAGGGTCAGTACTGAGGAAGCGCCGCACTGTCGGAGGGTCAGTACTGAGGGAGTGCCGCGCTGTCGGAGGGTCAGTACTGAGGGAGTGCTGCACTGTCGGAGGGTCAGTACTGAGGGAGTGACGCACAGTGAGAGGGTCAGTGCAGAGTGTGCGCTGTACTGCTGGAGGGTCAGCGTTGAGGGAGTGCTGCACTGTGGGAGTGTCAGTACTGAGGGAGTGCTGCACTGTTTGAGTGTCAATACTGAGGAAGTGCCGAACTGTCACAGTGTCAGTACTGAGGGAGTGCCGCACCGTCAGAGGGTCAGTACTGATGGAGCGCCGCACTGTGTGATGGTCACTACTGAGGAAGTGCTGTACTGTCGGAGTGTCAGTACTGAGGAAGTGCCTCACTGTTGGAGGGTCAGTACTGAAGGATTGTCGCACTGTCGGAGGGTCAGCACTGTGGGAGTGCTGCACTGTCGGAGGGTCAGTGCTGAAGGAGTGCCGCACTGTTGGAGTGTCAGTAGAGAGGGAGTAGTACATTGTCGGATGGTCACTACTGAGGGAGCGCCGCACTGTCTGAGGGTCAGTACTGAGGGAGCGCCTAGATGTCGGAGGGTCAGTACTAAGGGAGCGCCGCACTGTGTGAGGGTCAGTACTGAGGGAGGGCCGCAGTGTCGGAGAGTCAGTACAGTGGGAGTGCCTTACTGTTGGAGGGTGAGTACTGAAGGAGTGTCGCAGTGTTGGAGGGTCAGTACTGAGGGATTGTTTCACTGTCGGAGGGTCAGTACTGAGGGGGAGCCGCGCTGTCGGAGGGTCAGTACTGAGGGAGTGCCGGGCTGTCGGAGGGTCAGTACTGAGGGAGAGCCGCGCTGTCGGAGGGTCAGTACTGAGGGAGTGCTGCACTGTCTGAAGGTCAGTATTGAGGGAGCACCGCACTCTCAGAGGGTCAGTACTGAGGGATCGCTTCATTGTTGGAGGGTCAGTACTAAGGGAGCGCCGCACTGTCAGAGGGTCAGTACTGAGGAAGCGCCGCACTGTCGGAGGGTCAGTACTGAGGGAGTGCCGGGCTGTCGGAGGGTCAGTACTGAGGGAGAGCCGCGCTGTCGGAGGGTGAGTACTGAGGGAGTGCTGCACTGTCGGAGGGTCAGTACTGAGGGAGTGCCGCACTGTCGAAGGATCATTACTGAGGGAGTGCCACCATGTCGGAGAGTCAGTACTGAAGGAGCACCGCAGTGTCGTATGGTCAGTACTGAGGGAGTGCCGCACTGTCGGAGGGTCAGTACTGAAGGAACACCGCACTGTCGGAGAGTCAGTACTGAGGGAATGCCGCACTGTCGGAGGGTCAGTACTGAGGGAGCGCCGCACTGTGTGAGGGTCACTACTGAGGAAGTGCTGTACTGTCGGAGGGTCAGTACTGAGGAAGTGCCTCAGTGTTGGAGGGTCAGTACTGAAGGAGTGTCGCACTGTCAGAGGGTCATAACTGTGGGAGTGCCGCACTGTCGGAGGGTTAGTAGAGAGGGAGCAGCGCACTGTCGGAGGGTCAGTACTGAGGGAGTTCCGCACTGTCGGAGGGTCAGTACTGAGGGAGCGCCGCACTGTCGGTGGGTCAGTACTGAGGGAGTGCTGCACTGTCGGAGGGTCAGTACTGAGGGAGTGCCGCACTGTCGGAGGGTCAGTACTGAGGGAGTGACGCACAGTGAGAGGGTCAGTGCAGAGTGTGCGCTGTACTGCTGGAGGGTCAGCGTTGAGGGAGTGCTGTACTGTGGGAGTGTCAGTACTGAGGGAGTGCCGCACTGTCGGAGGGTCAGTACTGAGGGAGTGCCGCACTGTCGGAGGGTCAGTACTGAGGGAGTGCCGCACTGTCGGAGGGTCAGTACTGAGAGAGAGGCGCAATGTCGGAGGGTCAGTACTGAGGGAGCGCCGCACTGTCGGAGAGTCAGTACTGAGGGAGCGCCGCACTGTCGGAGGGTCAGTACTGAGGGAGCGCCGCACTGTCAGAGGGTCAGTACTGAGGAAGCGCCGCACTGTCAGAGGGTCAGTACTGAGGAAGCGCCGCACTGTCGGAGGGTCAGTACTGAGGGAGTGCCGCGCTGTCGGAGGGTCAGTACTGAGGGAGTGCTGCACTGTCGGAGGGTCAGTACTGAGGGAGTGACGCACAGTGAGAGGGTCAGTGCAGAGTGTGCGCTGTACTGCTGGAGGGTCAGCGTTGAGGGAGTGCTGCACTGTGGGAGTGTCAGTACTGAGGGAGTGCTGCACTGTTTGAGTGTCAATACTGAGGAAGTGCCGAACTGTCACAGTGTCAGTACTGAGGGAGTGCCGCACCGTCAGAGGGTCAGTACTGATGGAGCGCCGCACTGTGTGATGGTCACTACTGAGGAAGTGCTGTACTGTCGGAGTGTCAGTACTGAGGAAGTGCCTCACTGTTGGAGGGTCAGTACTGAAGGATTGTCGCACTGTCGGAGGGTCAGCACTGTGGGAGTGCTGCACTGTCGGAGGGTCAGTGCTGAAGGAGTGCCGCACTGTTGGAGTGTCAGTAGAGAGGGAGTAGTACATTGTCGGATGGTCACTACTGAGGGAGCGCCGCACTGTCTGAGGGTCAGTACTGAGGGAGCGCCTAGATGTCGGAGGGTCAGTACTAAGGGAGCGCCGCACTGTGTGAGGGTCAGTACTGAGGGAGGGCCGCAGTGTCGGAGGCTCAGTACTGTGGGAGTACCGCTCTGTTGGAGGGTGAGTACTGAAGGAGTGCAGCACTACTGGAGGGTCAGTACTGAGGGCGCGCTGCACTGTCGGAGGGTCAGTACTGAGGGAGTGCCGCACTGTCGGAGGGTCACTACTGAGGGATCGCTGCACTGTCGGAGGGTCAGTACTGAGGGAGTGCCGCACTGTCGGAGGGTCAGTACTGAGGGAGCACCAGACTGTCGGAGGGTCAGTACTGAGAGAGTGCCACACTGTCGGAGGGTCAGTACTGAAGGAGCACCGCACTGTCGGAGGGTCAGTGCAGAGGGAGTGCCGCACTGTCAGAGGGTCAGTACTGAAGGAGCACCGCACTGTCGGAGGGTCAGTACTGAGGGAGTGCCGCACTGTCGGAGGGTCAGTATTGAGGGAGTGCCGCACTGTCGGAGGGTCAGTACTGAGGGAGTGCCGCACTGTCGGAGGGTCAGTACTGAGAGAGAGGCGCACTGTCGGAGGGTCAGTACTGAGGGAGCGCCGCACTGTCGGAGGGTCAGTACTGAGGGAGTGCCGCACTGTCGGAGGGTCAGTACTGAGGGAGTGACGCACTGTCGGAGGGTCAGTACTGAGGGAGTGCCGCACTGTCGGAGGGTCAGTACTGAGAGAGAGGCGCACTGTCGGAGGGTCAGTACTGAGGGAACGCCGCACTGTCGGAGGGTCAGTACTGAGGGAGCGCCGCACTGTCGGAGGGTCAGTACTGAGGGAGCGCCGCACTGTCGGAGGGTCAGTACTGAGGGAGCGCCGCACTGTCGGAGGGTCAGTACTGAGGAAGCGCCGCACTGTCAGAGGGTCAGTACTGAGGAAGCGCCGCACTGTCGGAGGGTCAGTACTGAGGGAGTGCCGCGCTGTCGGAGGGTCAGTACTGAGGGAGTGCTGCACTGTCGGAGGGTCAGTACTGAGGGAGTGCCGCACTGTCGAAGGATCATTAATGAGGGAGTGCCACCATGTCGGAGAGTCAGTACTGAAGGAGCACCGCAGTGTCGTATGGTCAGTACTGAGGGAATGCCGCACTGTCGGAGGTTCAGTACTGAAGGAACACCGCACTGTCGGAGAGTCAGTACTGAGGGAATGCCGCAGTGTCGTATGGTCAGTACTGAGGGAGTGCCGCACTGTCGGAGGGTCAGTACTGAAGGAACACCGCACTGTCAGAGAGTCAGTACTGAGGGAATGCCGCACTGTCGGAGGGTCAGTACTGAGGGAGCGCCGCACTGTGTGAGGGTCACTACTGAGGAAGTGCTGTACTGTCGGAGGGTCAGTACTGAGGAAGTGCCTCAGTGTTGGAGGGTCAGTACTGAAGGAGTGTCGCACTGTCAGAGGGTCATAACTGTGGGAGTGCCGCACTGTCGGAGGGTTAGTAGAGAGGGAGCAGCGCACTGTCGGATGGTCACTACTGAGGGAGCGCCGCACTGTCTGAGGGTCAGTATTGAGGGAGCACCGCACTCTCAGAGGGTCAGTACTGAGGGATCGCTTCATTGTTGGAGGGTCAGTACTAAGGGAGCGTCGCTCTGTGTGAGGGTCATTACTGAGGGAGTGCCGTACTGTCGGAGGGTCAGTACTGAGGGAGCGCCGCACTTTCGGATGGTCAGTACTGAGGGAGCGCCGCACTGTCGGAGGGTCAGTACTGAGGGAGCGCCGCACTGTCAGAGGTTCAGTACTGAGGAAGCGCCGCACTGTCAGAGGGTCAGTACTGAGGGAGTGCCGCACTGTCGGAGGGTCAGTACTGAGGAAGCGCCGCACTGTCGGAGGGTCAGTACTGAGGGAGTTCCGCACTGTCGGAGGGTCAGTACTGAGGGAGTGCTGCACTGTCGGAGGGTCAGTACTGAGGGAGTGCTGCACTGTCGGAGGGTCAGTACTGAGGGAGTGACGCACAGTGAGAGGGTCAGTGCAGAGTGTGCGCTGTACTGCTGGAGGGTCAGCGTTGAGGGAGTGCTGCACTGTGGGAGTGTCAGTACTGAGGGAGTGCTGCACTGTTTGAGTGTCAATACTGAGGAAGTGCCGAACTGTCACAGTGTCAGTACTGAGGGAGTGCCGCACCGTCAGAGGGTCAGTACTGATGGAGCGCCGCACTGTGTGATGGTCACTACTGAGGAAGTGCTGTACTGTCGGAGTGTCAGTACTGAGGAAGTGCCTCACTGTTGGAGGGTCAGTACTGAAGGATTGTCGCACTGTCGGAGGGTCAGCACTGTGGGAGTGCTGCACTGTCGGAGGGTCAGTGCTGAGGGAGTGCCGCACTGTTGGAGTGTCAGTAGAGAGGGAGTAGTACATTGTCGGATGGTCACTACTGAGGGAGCGCCGCACTGTCTGAGGGTCAGTATTGAGGGAGTGCCGCACTCTCAGAGGTTCAGTACTGAGGGAGCGCCTAGATGTCGGAGGGTCAGTACTAAGGGAGCGCCGCACTGTGTGAGGGTCAGTTCTGAGGGAGGGTCGCAGTGTCGGAGAGTCAGTACAGTGGGAGTGCCTTACTGTTGGAGGGTGAGTACTGAAGGAGTGTCGCAGTGTTGGAGGGTCAGTACTGAGGGATTGTTTCACTGTCGGAGGGTCAGTACTGAGGGAGAGCCGCGCTGTCGGAGGGTCAGTACTGAGGGAGCGCCGCACTGTCGGAGGCTCAGTACTGTGGGAGTACCGCTCTGTCGGAGGGTGAGTACTGAAGGAGTGCAGCACTACTGGAGGGTCAGTACTGAGGGCGCGCTGCACTGTCGGAGGGTCAGTACTGAGGGAGTGCCGCACTGTCGGAGGGTCACTACTGAGGGATCGCTGCACTGTCGGAGGGTCAGTACTGAGGGAGTGCCGCACTGTCGGAGGGTCAGTACTAAGGGAGCGCCACACTGTCGGAGGGTCAGTACTGAGAGAGTGCCACACTGTCGGAGGGTCAGTACTGAAGGAGCACCGCACTGTCGGAGGGTCAGTGCAGAGGGAGTGCCGCACTGTCAGAGGGTCAGTACTGAAGGAGCACCGCACTGTCGGAGGGTCAGTACTGAGGGAGTGCCGCACTGTCGGAGGGTCAGTACTGAGGGAGTGCCGCACTGTCGGAGGGTCAGTACTGAGAGAGAGGCGCACTGTCGGAGGGTCAGTACTGAGGGAGCGCCACACTGTCGGAGGGTCAGTACTGAGGGAGTGCCGCACTGTCGGAGGGTCAGTAATGAGGGAGCGCCGCACTGTCGGAGGGTCAGTACTGAGGGAGCGCCGCACTGTCAGAGGGTCAGTACTGAGGGAGCGCCGCACTGTCGGAGGTTCAGTATTGAGGGAGTGCCGCACTGTCGGAGGGTCAGTACTGAGGGAGTGCTGCACTGTCGGATGGTCAGTATTGAGGGACTGCTGCAGTGTCGGAGGGTCAGTACTGAGGGAGTGCCTTACTGTTGGAGGGTGAGTAATGAAGGAGTGCTGCACTGTCGGAGGGTCAGTACTGAGGGAGCGCCGCACTGTCGGAGGTTCAGTACTGAGGGAGCGCCGCACTGTGTGAGGGTCAGTACTGAGGGAGCGCCGCACTGTCGGAGGGTCAGTACTGAGGGAGTGCTGCAGTGTCGGAGGGTCAGTACTGAGGGAGTGCTGCAGTGTCGGAGGGTCAGTCCTGAGGGAGTGCCTTACTGTTGGAGGGTGAGTACTGAAGGAGTGTCGCAGTGTCGGAGGGTCAGTACTGAGGGATTGTTGCACTGTCGGAGGGTCAGTACTGAGGGAGAGCCGCGCTGTCGGAGGGTCAGTACTGTGGGAGAGCCGCACTGTCGGAGGGTCATTACAGAGGGAGCGCTGCACTGTGTGATGGTCAGTATTGAGGGAGTGCTGCACTGTATGAGGGTCAGTTTTGAGGGAGCTCCACACTGTCGGAGCATCAGTACTGAGGGAGTACCGCACTGTCGGAGGGTGAGTACTGAAGGAGTGCAGCACTATTGGAGGGTCAGTACTGAGGGAGCGCTGCACTGTCGGAGTGTCAGTACTGAGGGAGCGCTGCACTGTCGGAGGGTCAGTACTGAGGGAGCGCTGCACTGTGTGAGGGTCAGTACTGAGGAACGCCGCACTGTCGGAGGGTCAGTACTGAGGGTGCGCCGCACTGTGTGAGGGTCAGTACTGAGGAACGCCGCACTGTCGGAGGGTCAGTACTGAGGGTGCGCCGCACTGTTGGAGGGCCAGTACTGAGGGAGAGCCGCACTGTCGGAGGATCAGTACTGAGGGAGCGCTGCACTGTCGGAGGGTCAGTACTGAGCGATTGCTGCACTGTCGGAGCGTCAGTACTGAGGGAGTGCCGCAGTGTCAGAGGGGCAGTACTGAGGGAGTGCTGCACTGTCAGAGGGTCAGTACTAAGGGAGCGCCACACTGTGTGAGGGTCAGTACGGAGGGAGTGCCGCACTGTCGGTGGTTCAGTATTGAGGGAGCGTCGCACTATCGGAGGATCAGTACTGAGGGAGCTCCACACTGCCGGAGCATCAGTATTGAGGGAGTACTGCAGTGTTGAAGGGTCAGTACTGAAGGAGTGCCGCACTATTGGAGGGTCAGTACTGAGGGAGTGCCGCACTGTCGGAGGATCAGTACTGAGAGAGCCACACTGCTGGAGGGTCAGTACTGAGGGAGTGCCGCAGGGTCAGAGGGGCAGTACTGAGGGAGTGCTGCACTGTCAGAGGGTCAGTAATAAGTGAACGCCACAATGCGTGAGGGTCAGTATTGAGGGAGCGCCGTACTGTCGGAGGGTCAGTACTGAGAAAGTTCCACACTGCCGGAGGGTCAGTACTGAGGGAGTGCCACACTTCGGAGGGACAGAGCTGAGGGATTGCCGCACTGTTGGAGGATCAGTACTGAGGGAGCTCTGCACTGTCGGAGGGTCAGTAGAGAGGGAGCCGCGCACTGTCGGAGGGTCAGTACTGAGGGAGCTCCGCACTGTCGGAGGGTCAGTACTGAGGGAGCGCCTCATTGTCGGAGTGTCAGTACTAAGGGTGAGCCGTACTGTCACAGGGTCAGTACTGAGGGAGCGCCGCACTGTGTGCGGGTCAGTTCTGAGGGAGTGCAGTACTGTCGGAGGGTCAGTACTGAGGGAGCGCCTCACTGCATGAGGGTCAGTATTGAGGGAGCGACGCACTTTCGGAGGATCAGTACTGAGGGAGCTCCACACTGTCGGAGCAACAGTACTGAGGGAGTACCGCAGTGTTGGAGGGTCAGTACTGAAGGAGTGCCGCACTATTGGAGGGTCAGTACTGAGGGAGCGCCGCACTTTCGGAGGGTCAGTACTGAGGGAGCGCCGCACTGTCGGAGGGTCAGTACTGAGGGAGCGCCGCACTGTCAGAGGTTCAGTACTGAGGAAGCGCCGCACTGTCAGAGGGTCAGTACTGAGGGAGTGCCGCACTGTCGAAGGGTCAGTACTGAGGAAGCGCCGCACTGTCAGAGGGTCAGTACTGAGGAAGCGCCGCACTGTCAGAGGGTCAGTACTGAGGAAGCGCCGCACTGTCGGAGGGTCAGTACTGAGGGAGTGCCGCGCTGTCGGAGGGTCAGTACTGAGGGAGTGATGCACTGTCGGAGGGTCAGTACTGAGGGAGTGACGCACAGTGAGAGGGTCAGTGCAGAGTGTGCGCTGTACTGCTGGAGGGTCAGCGTTGAGGGAGTGCTGCACTGTGGGAGTGTCAGTACTGAGGGAGCGACGCACTTTCGGAGGATCAGTACTGAGGGAGCTCCACACTGTCGGAGCAACAGTACTGAGGGAGTACCGCAGTGTTGGAGGGTCAGTACTGAAGGAGTGCCGCACTATTGGAGGGTCAGTACTGAGGGAGCGCCGCACTGTCAGAGGGTCAGTACCGAGTGAGTGCCGCACTGTCGGAGGGTCAGTACTGAGGGAGTGCCGCACTGTCGGAGGGTCAGTACTGAGGGAGCGCCGCACTGTTGGAGGATCAGTACTGAGAGAGTGCCACACTGCCGGAGGGTCAGTACTGAGGGAGTGCCGCACTGTCGAAGGATCAGTACTGAGGAGTGCCACACTGTCGGAGGGTCAGTACTGAAGGAGCACCGCACTGTCGGAGGGTCAGTACTGAAGGAGCACCGCACTGTCGGAGGGTCAGTACTGAGGGAGCGCCTCATTGTCGGAGTGTCAGTACTAAGGGTGAGCCGTACTGTCACAGGGTCAGTACTGAGGGAGCGCCGCACTGTGTGCGGGTCAGTTCTGAGGGAGTGCAGTACTGTCGGAGGGTCAGTACTGAGGGAGCGCCTCACTGCATGAGGGTCAGTATTGAGGGAGCGACGCACTTTCGGAGGATCAGTACTGAGGGAGCTCCACACTGTCTGAGCAACAGTACTGAGGGAGTACCGCAGTGTTGGAGGGTCAGTACTGAAGGAGTGCCGCACTATTGGAGGGTCAGTACTGAGGGAGCGCCGCACTGTCAGAGGGTCAGTACCGAGTGAGTGCCGCACTGTCGGAGGGTCAGTACTGAGGGAGTGCCGCACTGTCGGAGGGTCAGTACTGAGGGAGCGCCGCACTGTTGGAGGATCAGTACTGAGAGAGTGCCACACTGCCGGAGGGTCAGTACTGAGGGAGTGCCGCACTGTCGAAGGATCAGTACTGAGGAGTGCCACACTGTCGGAGGGTCAGTACTGAAGGAGCACCGCACTGTCGGAGGGTCAGTACTGAGGGAGCACCGCACTGTCGGAGGGTCAGTACAGAGGGAGCGCCGCAGTGTCGGAGGGTCAGTGCTGAGAGAGCGCCGCACTGTCGAAGGGTCAGTACTGAGAGAGTGCCGCACAGTCGGTGGGTCAGTACTGAAGGAGCACCGCACTGTCGGAGGGTCAGTACAGAGGGAGCACCGCACTTTCGGAGCGTCAGTACTAAAGTATTGTCGCACTGTCAGAGGGTCAGCACAGAGGGAGAGCCGCACTGTCGGAGGGTCAGTACTGAGGGAGCGCCGCACTGTCGGAGGGTCAGTACTGAGGGAGCACCGCACTGTGTGAGGGTCACTACTGAGGAAGTGCTGTACTGTCGGAGGGTCAGTACTGAGGAAGTGCCTCAGTGTTGGAGGGTCAGTACTGAAGGAGTGTCGCACTCAGAGGGTCAGCACTGTGGGAGTGCCGCACTGTCGGAGGGACAGTGCTGAGGGAGTGCCGCACTGTCGCAGGGTCAGTAGAGAGGGAGCAGCGCACTGTCGGATGGTCACTACTGAGGGATCACCACACTGTCTGAGGGTCAGTATTGAGGGAGCGCCGCAATCTCAGAGGGTCAGTACTGAGGGACCGCTTGATTGTCGGAGGGTCAGTACTAAGGGAGCGTCACACTGTGTGAGGGTCAGTACTGAGGGAGTGCTGTTCTGTCGGAGGGTCAGGACTGAGGGAGTGCTGCACTGTCGGAGGGTCAGTGCTGAGGAGGTGCTGCACTGTCGGAGGATCAGTATTGAGGGAGCGCCGCAATGTCAGAGGGTCAGTACTGAGGGAGTGCCGCACTGTCGGAGGGTCAGTACTGTGGTAGTGACGCACAGTGAGAGGGTTAGTGCTGAGGGAGCACTGTCGGAGGGTCAGAGCTTAGGGAGTGCTGCACTGTCGGAGTGTCAGTACTGAGGGAGTGTCGCACAGTCTGAGGGTCAGTACTGAGGGAGTGCCGCACTGTTGGAGGGTCAGTACTGAGGGAGCGCCGCACTGTCGGAGGGTCAGTACTGAGGGAGCGCCGCACTGTCAGAGGGTCAGTACTGAGGGAGCGCTGCACTGTCGGAGGGTCAGTACTGAGCGATTGCTGCACTGTCGGAGCGTCAGTACTGAGGGAGTGCCGCAGTGTCAGTGGGGCAGTACTGAGGGAGTGCTGCACTGTCAGAGGGTCAGTACTAAGGGAGCACCACACTGTGTGAGGGTCAGTACGGAGGGAGTGCCGCACTGTCGGAGGTTCAGTATTGTAGGAGCGCTGCACTGTCAGAGGGTCAGTAATAAGTGACCCGCCACACTGCGTGAGGGTCAGTACTGAGAAAGTGCCACACTTCGGAGGGACAGTGCCGAGGGATTGCCGCACTGTTGGAGGATCAGTACTGAGGGAGCTCTGCACTGTCGGAGGGTCAGTAGAGAGGGAGCAGCGCACTGTCGGAGGGTCAGTACTGAGGGAGCGCTGCACTCTCAGAGGGTCAGTACCGAGGGAGCGCCGCACTGTCGGAGGGTCAGTACTGAGGGAGCGCCTCATTGTCGGAGGGTCAGTACTAAGGGTGAGCCGCACTGTCACAGAGTCAGTACTGAGGGAGTGCCGCACTGTGTGCGGGTCAGTTCTGAGGGTGTGCAGTACTGTCGGAGGGTCAGTACTGAGGGAGCGCTGCACTGTCGGATGGTCAGTACTGAGTGAGTGCTGCACGGTCAGAGGGTCAGTGCTGAGGAAGTGCTGTACTGTCGGAGGGTCAGTACTGAGGGAGCACCGCACTGTCGGAGTGTTAATACTGAGGGAGTGCTGCAGTGTCGGAGGGTCAGTACTGAGGGAGTGCTGCAGTGTCGGAGGGTCAGTACTGAGGGAGTGCCTTACTGTTGGAGGGTGAGTACTGAAGGAGTGTCGCAGTGTCGGAGGGACAGTACTGAGGGATTGTTGCACTGTCGGAGGGTCAGTACTGAGGGAGAGCCGCGCTGTCGGAGGGTCAGTACTGAGGGAGCGCCGCGCTGTCGGAGGGTCAGTACTGAGGGAGCGCCGCACTGTCGGAGGGTCAGTACTGTGCGAGAGCCGCGCTGTCGGAGGGTCATTACAGAGGGAGCGCTGCACTCTGTGATGGTCAGTATTGAGGGAGAGCCGCGCTGTATGAGGGTCAGTACTGAGGGAGCTCCACACTGTCGGAGCATCAGTACTGAGGGAGTACTGAAGGAGTGTAGCACTACTGGAGGGTCAGTACTGAGGGAGCGCAGCACTCTCAGAGCGTCAGTACTGAGGGAGCGCCTCATTGTCGGAGTGTCAGTACTAAGGGAGCGCCGCACTGTGTGAGGGTCAATACTGAGGGAGTGCTTTACTGTCGGAGGGTCAGAACTGAGGGAGCGCCGCACTGTGTGAGTGTCAGTACTGAGGGAGTGCTTTACTGTCGGAGGGTCAGAACTGAGGGAGCGCCGCACTGTCGGAGGGTCAGTATTGAGGGAGCGCCGCACTCTCAGAGGGTCAGTACTGAGGGAGAGCCTCATTGTCGGAGGGTCAGTACAAAGGGAGCGCCGCATTGTGTGAGGGTCAGTTCTGATGGAGTGCTGCACTGTCGGAGGATCAGTACTGAGGGAGCGCCGCTCTGTCGGAGGGTCAGTACGGAGGGAGTGACGCACAGTGAGAGGGTCAGTGCTGAGGGAGCACTGCACTGTCAGAGGGTCAGCGCTGCGGGAGTGCTGCACTGTCGGAGTGTCAGTACTGAGGGAGTGCTGCACTGTCGGAGGGTCAGTGCTGAGGAAGTGCTGTACAGTCGGAGGGTCAGTACTGAGGTAGTGCCTTACTGTTGGAGGGTGAGTAATGAAGGAGTGTCGCTCTGTCGGAGGGTCATCACTGAGGGATTGTTGCACTGTCGGAGGGTCAGTACTGGGGGAGAGCCTCGCTGTTGGAGTGTCAGTGCTGAGGGAGCGCGGTACTGTGTGATAGTCAGTATTGAGGGAGTGCCGCACTGTCAGCGGATCAGTACTGAGGGAGAGCCGCACTGTCGGAGGTACAGTACTGAGGGAGCGCCGCACTGTGTGAGGGTCAATAGTGAGGGAACACTGTACTGTCGGTGGGTCAGTACTGAGGGAGTGCTGCACTGTCAGAAGGTCAGAACAGAGGGAGCGCCGCACTGTCGGAGGTTCAGTACTGAGGGAGCACCGCACTGTGTGAGGGTCAGTACTGTGGGAGTGCCGCACTGTCGGAGGGTCAGTACTGAGTGAGTGCTGTACTGTCGGAGGGTCAGGACTGAGGGAGTGCTGCACTGTTGGAGGGTCAGTGCTGAGGAGGTGCTGTACTGTCGGAGGGTCAGTACTGAGGGAGCGCCGCGCTGTCGGAGGGTCAGTACTGATGGAGCGCCGCACTGTATGAGGCTCAGTACTGTGGGAGAGCCGCGCTGTCGGAGGGTCAGTACTGAGGGAGCGCCTCACTGTGTGAGGGTCAGCGCTGAGGGAGTGCTGCACTGTCGGACGGTCAGTACTGAGGGAGCACCGCAATGTCGGAGGGTCAGTATTGAGGGAGCGCCGCAATGTCAGATGGTCAGTACTGAGGGAGTGCCTCACTGTCGGATGGTCAGTATTGAGGGAGTGACGCACAGTGAGAGAGTCAGTGCTGAGGGTGTGCTGTACTGCTGGAGGGTCAGCGCTGAGGGAGAGCCGCGCTGTCAGAGGGTCAGTACAGAGGGAGCTCCACACTGTCGGAGCATCAGGACTGAGGGAGCACCGCACTGTCGGAGGGTCAGTACTGAAGGTGTGCAGCACTATTGGAGGGTCAGTACTGAGGGAGCGCTGCACTGTCGGAGGGTCAGTACTGAGGGAGAGCCGCACTGTTGGATGGTCAGTACTGAAGGAGTGTCGAACAGTCGGAGGTTCAGTATTGAGGGAGCAACGCACTCTCAGAGGGTCAGAACTGAGGGAGCGCCGCACTGTCGGAGGGTAAGTATTGAGGGAGCGCCGCACTCTCAGAGGATCAGTACTGAGGGAGTGCTGCACTGTCGGAGGGTCAGTTTGAGGGAGCGCCGCACTGTCGGAGGGTCAGTATTGAGGGAGTGATGCACAGTGAGAGGGTCAGTGCTGAGGAAGTGCTGTACTGTCGGAGGATCAGTAGTGAGGGAGGACCACACTGTCGGAGGGTCAGTACTGAGGGAGCGCCTCACTGTGTGAGGGTCAGCGCTGAGGGAGTGCTGCACTGTCGGACGGTCAGTACTGAGGGAGCACCGCAATGTCGGAGGGTCAGTATTGAGGGAGCGCCGCAATGTCAGATGGTCAGTACTGAGGGAGTGCCTCACTGTCGGATGGTCAGTATTGAGGGAGTGACGCACAGTGAGAGAGTCAGTGCTGAGGGTGCGCTGTACTGCTGGAGGGTCAGCGCTGAGGGAGAGCCGCGCTGTCAGAGGGTCAGTACAGAGGGAGCTCCACACTGTCGGAGCATCAGGACTGAGGGAGCACCGCACTGTCGGAGGGTCAGTACTGAAGGTGTGCAGCACTATTGGAGGGTCAGTACTGAGGGAGCGCTGCACTGTCGGAGGGTCAGTACTGAGAAAGTGCCTCACTGTTGGATGGTCAGTACTGAAGGAGTGTCGAACAGTCGGAGGTTCAGTATTGAGGGAGCAACGCACTCTCAGAGGGTCAGAACTGAGGGAGCGCCGCACTGTCGGAGGGTCAGTATTGAGGGAGCGCCGCACTCTCAGAGGATCAGTACTGAGGGAGTGCTGCACTGTCGGAGGGTCAGTTTGAGGGAGCGCCGCACTGTCGGAGGGTCAGTATTGAGGGAGTGATGCACAGTGAGAGGGTCAGTGCTGAGGAAGTGCTGTACTGTCGGAGGATCAGTAGTGAGGGAGGACCACACTGTCGGAGAGTCAGTACTGACGGAGCGCCGTAGTGTTTGAGGGTCACTACTGAGGGAGAGCTGCAGTGTCGGTGGGTCAGTAATGAGGTAGTGCCTTACTGTTGGAGGGTGAGTAATGAAGGAGTGTCGCAGTGTCGGAGGTTCAGTACTGAGGGAGCACCGCACTGTGTGAGGGTCAGTACTGAGGGAGTGCTGTACTGTCGGAGGGTCAGTACTGAGGGAGCGCCGCACTGTCAGAGGGTCAGAACTGAGGGAGCGCCGCACTGTGGGAGGTTCAGTACTGAGGGAGTGCTGCAGTGTCGGAGGGTCAGTACTGAGGGACTGCTGCAGTGTCGGAGGGTCAGTACTGAGGGAGTGCTGCAGTGTCGGAGGGTCAGTAGTGAGGGAGTGCCTTACTGTTGGAGGGTGAGTACTGAAGGAGTGTCGCAGTGTCGGATGGACAGCACTGAGGGATTGTTGCACTGTCGGAGGGTCAGTACTGAAGGAGCGCCGCACTGTCGGAGTGTCAGTACTGAGGGAGAGCCGTGCTGTCGGAGGGTCAGTACAGAGGGAGCTCCACACTGTCGGAGCATCAGGACTGAGGGAGCACCGCACTGTCGGAGGGTCAGTACTGAAGGTGTGCAGCACTATTGGAGGGTCAGTACTGAGGGAGTGCTGCACTGTCGGAGGGTCAGTACTGAGAAAGTGCCTCACTGTTGGATGGTCAGTACTGAAGGAGTGTCGAACTGTCGGAGGTTCAGTATTGAGAGAGCAACGTACTCTCAGAGGGTCAAAACTGAGGGAGCGCCGCACTGTCGGAGGGTCAGTATTGAGGGAGCGCCGCACTCTCAGAGGGTCAGTTCTGAGGGAGTGACGCACAGTGAGAGTGTCACTGCTGAGGGTGCGCTGCACTGTCAGAGGGTCAGCGCTGCGGGAGTGCTGCACTGACGGAGTGTCAGTACTGAGGGAGTGCTGCACTGTCGGAGGGTCAGTGCTGAGGAAGTGCCGCACTGTCGGAGGGTCAGTACTGAGGGAGCGCCGCACTGTCGGAGGGTCAGTACTGAGGGAGTGCCGCCCGTCGGAGGGTCAGTACTGAGGGAGCGCCGCACTGTCAGAGGGTCAGTACTGAGGGAGCACCGCACTGTCGGAGGGTCAGTACTGAGGAAGTGCCGCACTGTCGGAGGATCAGTACTGAGGTAGTGCCGCACTGTCAGAGGGTCAGTACTGAGGGAGCGTCGCACTGTCGGAGGGTCAGTACTGAGGGAGCGCCGCACTGTCGGAGGATCAGTACTGAGGGAGTGCTGCAGTGTCGGAGGGTCAGTCCTGAGGTAGTGCCTTACTGTCGGAGAGTGAGTAATGAAGGAGTCTCGCACAGTCGGAGGGACAGCACTGAGGGATTGTTGCACTGTCGGAGGGTCAGTACTGGGGAAGTGCTGTAAAGTCGGAGAGTCAGTAGTGAGGGAGGACCGCACTGTCGGAGGGTCAGTACTGAGGGAGCGACGCACTGTGTGATGGTCAGTATTGAGGGAGTGCCGCACTGTCGGAGGGTCAGTACTGAGGGAGCACCGCACTGTCGGAGGGTCAGTACTGAGGCAGCGCCGCACTGTCGGAGGGTCAGTACTGAGGGAGCACTGCACTGTCGGAGGGTCAGTACTGAGGGAGCGCCACACTGTGTGATGGTCAGTACTGAGGGAGTGCTGTAATGTCGGAGGGTCAATACTGAGGGAGCGCCGCACTGTCGGAGGTTCAGTACTGAGGGAGCGCCGCTCTGTGTGAGGGTCAGTACTGAGTGAGTGCTGTACTGTCGGAGGGTCAGTACTGAGGGAGTGCTGCACTGTCAGAGGGTCAGTACGGTGGGAGCGCCGCGCTGTCAGAGGGTCAGCACTGAGGGAGTGCTGCACTGTCGGACGGTCAGTACTGAGGGAGCACCGCACTGTCGAAAGTCAGTACTGAGGGAGCGCCACACTGTGTGATGGTCAGTACTGAGGGAGTGCTGTACTGTCGGAGGGTCAGTACTGAGGGAGCGCCGCACTGTCGGAGGTTCAGTACTGAGGGAGCGCCGCCCTGTGTGAGGGTCAGTACTGAGGGAGTGCTGTACTGTCGGAGGGTCAGTACTGAGGGAGTGCTGCACTGTCGGAGGGTCAGTACGGAGGGAGCGCCGCGCTGTCAGAGGTTCAGTACTGAGGGAGTGCTGCAGTGTCGGAGGGTCAGTACTGAGGGAGTGCTGCAGTGTCGGAGGGTCAGTACTGAGGTAGTGCCTTACTGTTGGAGGGTGAGTAATGAAGGAGTGTCGCTCTGTCGGAGGGTCAGCTCTGAGGGATTGTTGCACTGTCGGAGGGTCAGTACTGGGGGAGAGCCTCGCTGTTGGAGTGTCAGTGCTGAGGGAGCGCGGTACTGTGTGATGGTCAGTATTGAGGGAGTGCCGCACTGGCAGCGGATCACTACTGAGGGAGTGCCGCACTGTCAGAGGTTCAGTACTGAGGGAGTGCCGCGCTGTGTGAGGGTCAATAGTGAGGGAACGCTGTACTGTCGGTGGGTCAGTACTGAGGGAGTGCTGCAATGTCAGAGGGTCAGAACTGAGGGAGCGCCGCACTGTCGGAGGTTCAGCACTGAGGGAGCGCCGCACTGTGTGAGGGTCAGTACTGAGGGAGTGCTGTACTGTCGGAGGGTCAGGACTGAGGGAGTGCCGCACTGTCGGAGGGTCAGTACTGAGGGAGCGCCGCACTGTGTGAGGGTCAGTACTGAGGGAGTGCCGCAGTGTCAGAGAGTCAGTACTGAGGGAGTGCTGCAGTGTCGGAGGTTCAGTACTGAGGGAGTGCCTTACTGTTGGAGGGTGAGTACTGAAGGAGTGTCGCAGTGTCGGATGGACAGCACTGAGGGATTGTTGCACTGTCGGAGGGTCAGTACTGAAGGAGTGCCGCACTGCCGGAGGGTCAGTACTGAGGGAGCGCAGCACTGTGTGAGGGTCAGTACTGAGGGAGTGCCGCACTGTCGGAGGGTCAGTACTGAGTGAGTGCTGTACTGTCGGAGGGTTTGGACTGAGGGAGTGCTGCACTGTTGGAGGGTCAGTGCTGAGGAGGTGCTGTACTGTCGGAGGGTTAGTACTGAGGGAGTGCTGCACTGTCGGAGGGTCAGTACTGAGGGAGCGCCTCACTGTGTGAGGGTCAGCACGGAGGGAGTGCTGCACTGTCGGACGGTCAGTACTGAGGGAGCACCGCAATGTCGGAGGGTCAGTATTGAGGGAGCGCCGCAATGTCAGAGGGTCAGTACTGAGGGATTGCCTCACTGTCGGATGGTCAGTATTGAGGGAGTGACGCACAGTGAGAGGGTCAGTGCTGAGGGTGCGCTGTACTGCTAGAGGGTCAGCGCTGAGGGAGTGCTGCACTGTCGGAGGGACAGTACTGGGGAAGTGCTGTAAAGTCGGAGAGCCAGTAGTGAGGGAGGACCGCACTGTCGGAGGGTCAGTACTGAGGGAGCGCAGCAGTGTCGGAGAGTCAGTACTGAGGGAGTGCTGCAGTCGGAGGGTCAGTACTGAGGGAGTGCCTTACTGTTGGAGGGTGAGTACTGAAGGAGTGTCGCAGTGTCGGATGGACAGCACTGAGGGATTGTTGCACTGTCGGAGGGTCAGTACTGAAGGAGTGCCGCACTGCCGGAGGGTCAGTACTGAGGGAGCGCAGCACTGTCGGAGTGTCAGTACTGATGGAGAGCCGCGCTGTCAGAGGGTCAGTACAGAGGGAGCTCCACACTGTCGGAGCATCAGGACTGAGGGAGTACCGCACTGTCGGAGGGTCAGTACTGAAGGTGTGCAGCACTATTGGAGGGTCAGTACTGAGGGAGCGCTGCACTGTCAGAGGGTCAGCACTGAGGGAGCGCCGCACTGTCGGAGGGTCAGTACTGAGGGAGCGCTGCACTGTCGGAGGGTCAGTACTGAGAAAGTGCCTCACTGTTGGATGGTCAGTACTGAAGGAGTGTCGAACTGTCGGAGGTTCAGTATTGAGGGATAACGCACTCTCAGAGGGTCAGAAGTGAGGGAGCGCCGCACTGTCGGAGGGTCAGTATTGAGGGAGCGCCGCACTGTCGGAGGGTCAGTACTGAGGGAGTGATGCACAGTGAGAGGGTCAGTGCTGAGGAAGTGCTGTACTGTCGGAGGGTCAGTAGTGAGGGAGGACCACACTGTCGGAGAGTCAGTACTGAGGGAGTGCTGTACTGTCGGAGGGTCAGTACTGAGGGAGCGCCTCACTGTCGGAGGTTCAGTACTGAGGGAGCACCGCACTGTGTGAGGGTCAGTACTGAGGGAGTGCTGTACTGTCGGAGGGTCAGTACTGAGGGAGCGCCGCACTGTCGGAGGTTCAGTACTGAGGGAGCACTGCACTGTGTGACGGTCAGTACTGAGGGAGTGCTGTACTGTCGGAGGGTCAGTACTGAGGGAGCGCCGCAATGTCAGAGGGTCAGTACTGAGGGATTGCCTCACTGTCGGATGGTCAGTATTGAGGGAGTGACGCACAGTGAGAGGGTCAGTGCTGAGGGTGCGCTGTACTGCTAGAGGGTCAGCGCTGAGGGAGTGCTGCACTGTCGGAGGGACAGTACTGGGGAAGTGCTGTAAAGTCGGAGAGCCAGTAGTGAGGGAGGACCGCACTGTCGGAGGGTCAGTACTGAGGGAGCGCAGCAGTGTCGGAGAGTCAGTACTGAGGGAGTGCTGCAGTCGGAGGGTCAGTACTGAGGGAGTGCCTTACTGTTGGAGGGTGAGTACTGAAGGAGTGTCGCAGTGTCGGATGGACAGCACTGAGGGATTGTTGCACTGTCGGAGGGTCAGTACTGAAGGAGTGCCGCACTGCCGGAGGGTCAGTACTGAGGGAGCGCAGCACTGTCGGAGTGTCAGTACTGATGGAGAGCCGCGCTGTCAGAGGGTCAGTACAGAGGGAGCTCCACACTGTCGGAGCATCAGGACTGAGGGAGTACCGCACTGTCGGAGGGTCAGTACTGAAGGTGTGCAGCACTATTGGAGGGTCAGTACTGAGGGAGCGCTGCACTGTCAGAGGGTCAGCACTGAGGGAGCGCCGCACTGTCGGAGGGTCAGTACTGAGGGAGCGCTGCACTGTCGGAGGGTCAGTACTGAGAAAGTGCCTCACTGTTGGATGGTCAGTACTGAAGGAGTGTCGAACTGTCGGAGGTTCAGTATTGAGGGATAACGCACTCTCAGAGGGTCAGAAGTGAGGGAGCGCCGCACTGTCGGAGGGTCAGTATTGAGGGAGCGCCGCACTGTCGGAGGGTCAGTACTGAGGGAGTGATGCACAGTGAGAGGGTCAGTGCTGAGGAAGTGCTGTACTGTCGGAGGGTCAGTAGTGAGGGAGGACCACACTGTCGGAGAGTCAGTACTGAGGGAGTGCTGTACTGTCGGAGGGTCAGTACTGAGGGAGCGCCTCACTGTCGGAGGTTCAGTACTGAGGGAGCACCGCACTGTGTGAGGGTCAGTACTGAGGGAGTGCTGTACTGTCGGAGGGTCAGTACTGAGGGAGCGCCGCACTGTCGGAGGTTCAGTACTGAGGGAGCACTGCACTGTGTGACGGTCAGTACTGAGGGAGTGCTGTACTGTCGGAGGGTCAGTACTGAGGGAGCGCCGCACTGTCAGAGGGTCAGAACTGAGGGAGCGCCGCACTGTGGGAGGTTCAGTACTGAGGGAGTGCTGCAGTGTTGGAGGGTCAGTACAGAAGGACTGCTGCAGTGTCGGAGGGTCAGTACTGAGGTAGTGCCTTACTGTTGGAGGGTGAGTACTGAAGGAGTGTCGCAGTGTCGGATGGACAGCACTGAGGGATTGTTGCACTGTCGGAGGGTCAGTACTGAAGGAGCGCCGCACTGTCGGAGTGTCAGTACTGAGGGAGCGCCGCACTGTCTGAGGGTCAGTACTGAGGGAGAGCCGCACTGTCGGAGGGTCAGCACTGAGGGATTGTTGCACTGTCGGAGGGTCAGTACTGAGGGAGCGCCGCACTGTCGGAGGGTCAGTACTGAGGGATTGTTGCACTGTCGGAGGGTCAGTACTGAGGGAGCGCCGCACTGTCGGAGGTTCAGTACTGAGGGAGCGCCGCACTGTCGGAGGGTGAGTAATGAAGGAGTGTCGCACTGTCGGAGGGTCAGTACTGGAGGAGAGCCGCGCTGTTGGAGTGTCAGTACTGAGGGAGCGCCGCACTGTGTGAGGGTCAGTACTGAGGGAGTGCCGCACTGTCAGCGGATCAATACTGAGGGAGTGCCGCACTGTGTGATGGTCAGTACTGAGGGAGTGCCGCACTGTCGGAGGGTCAGTACTGAGGGAGCGCCGCACTGTGTGAGGGTCAGTACTGAGGGAGTGCTGCACTGTCGGAGGGTCAGTACTGAGGGAATGCTGTACTGTCGGAGGGTCAGTACTGAGTTAGTGCTGCACTGTCAGAGGGTCAGTACTGAGGGAGCGCCGCACTGTCAGAGGGTCAGAACTGAGGCAGTGCCGCACTGTGGGAGGTTCAGTACTGAGGGAGTGCTGCAGTGTCGGAGGGTCAGTACTGAGGGAGTGCTGCAGTGTCGGAGGGTCAGTACTGAGGTAGTGCCTTACTGTTGGAGGGTCAGTACTGAGGGAGCCTCGCGCTGTTGGAGTGTCAGTGCTGAGGCAGCGAAACACTGTCGGAGGGTCAGAACTGAGGGATTGTTGCACTGTCGGAGGGTCAGTACTGGGGGAGAGCCGTGCTGTTGGAGTGTCAGTGCTGAGGGAGTGCCGCACTGTCGGAGGGTCAGTACTGAGGGAGTGCAGTACTGTCGGAGTGTCAGTACTGAGGGAGTGCCTTACTGTTGGACGGTCAGTACTGAAGGAGCGCCGCACTGTCGGAGTGTCAGTGCTGAGGGAGAGCCGCGCTGTCAGAGGGTCAGTACAGAGGGAGCTCCACACTGTCGGAGCATCAGGACTGAGGGAGTACCGCACTGTCGGAGGGTCAGTACTGAAGGTGTGCAGCACTATTGGAGGGTCAGTACTGAGGGAGCGCTGCACTGTCGGAGGGTCAGTACTGAGAAAGTGCCTCACTGTTGGATGGTCAGTACTGAAGGAGTGTCGAACTGTCGGAGGTTCAGTATTGAGGGAGCAACGCACTCTCAGAGGGTCAGAACTGAGGGAGTGCCGCACTGTCGGAGGGTCAGTTTGAGGGAGTGACGCACAGTGAGAGGGTCAGTGCTGAGGGTGCGCTGTACTGCTGGAGGGTCAGCGCTGAGGGAGTGCTGCACTGTCGGAGGGACAATACTGAGGAAGTGCTGTAAAGTTGGAGGGTCAGTAGTGAGGGGGGACCGCACTGTCGGAGGGTCAGTACTGAGGAAGTGCCGCAGTGTCGGAGCGTCAGTGCTGAGGGAGTGCTGCAGTGTCGGAGGGTCAGTACTGAGGGAGTGCCGCACTGTCGGAGGGTCAGTACTGAGGGAGTGCCGCACTGTCGGAGGGTCAGTACAGAGGGAGCTCCACACTGTCGGAGCATCAGTACTGAGGGAGTACCGCACTGTCGGAGGGTCAGTACTGAAGGTGTGCAGCACTATTGGAGGGTCAGTACTGAGGGAGCGCTGCACTGTCGGAGGGTCAGTACTGAGGGAGTGCCGCACTGTCGGAGGGTCTGTACTGCCTGATTGCCGCACTGTCAGTGGGTCAGTGATGAGCGAGCACCACACTGTCGGAGGTTCAGTACAGACAGAGTGCCACACTGCCGGAGGGTCAGTACTGAGGGAGTGCCGCACTGTCGGAGGATCAGTACTGAAGGAGTATCGCACTGTCGGAGGGTCAGTACAGAGGGAGCGCCGCAGTGTCGGAGGGTCAGTGCTGAGGGAGGGCCTCACTGTTGGAGGGTCAATACTGAAGTATTGCCGCACTGTCGGAGGGTCAGTACTGAGGGAGTGACGCACAGTGAGAGGGTCACTGCTGAGGGTGCGCTGCACTGTCGGAGGGTCAGTACTGAGGGAGTGCTGCACTGTCGGAGGGTCAGTGCTGAGGAAGTGCTGCACTGTCGGAGGGTCAGCAGTGAGAGAGGACTGCACTGTCGGAGGGTCAGTACTGAGGGAGTGACGCACAGTGAGAGGGTCACTGCTGAGGGTGCGCTGCACTGTCGGAGGGTCAGTACTGAGGGAGTGACGCACAGTGAGAGGGTCACTGATGAGGGTGCGCTGCACTGTCGGAGGGTCAGCGCTGAGGGAGTGCTGCACTGTAGGAGTGTCAGTACTGAGGGATTGCTGCACTGTCGGAGGGTCAGTGCTGAGGAAGTGCTGCACTATCGGAGGGTCAGCAGTGAGAGAGGACCGCACTGTCGGAGGGTCAGTACTGAGGGAGCGCCGCACTGTGTGAGGGTCAGTACTGAGGGAGAGCCGCGCTGTCGGAGGGTCAGTACAGAGGGAGCTCCACACTATCGGAGCATCAGTACTGAGGGAGTACCGCACTGTCGGAGGGTCAGTACTGAAGGTGTGCAGCACTATTGGAGGGTCAGTACTGAGGGAGCGCTGCACTGTCGGAGGGTCAGCACTGAGGGAGTGCCGCACTGTCGGAGGGTCAGTACTCAGGGAGTGCCACACTGTCGGAGGGTCTGTACTGCCTGATTGCCGCACTGTCAGTGGGTCAGTACTGAGCAGCACCCCACTGTCGGAGGTTCAGTACAGACAGAGTGCCACACTGCCGGAGGGTCAGTACTGAGGGAGTGCCGCACTGTCGGAGGATCAGTACTGAAGGAGTATCGCACTGTCGGAGGGTCAGTACAGAGGGAGCGCCGCAGTGTCGGAGGGTCAGTACTGAGGGAGTGATGCCCAGTGAGAGGGTCACTGCTGAGGGTGCGCTGCACTGTTGGAGGGTCAGTACTGAGGGAGTGACGCACAGTGAGAGGGTCACTGCTGTGGGTGCGCTGCACTGTTGGAGGGTCAGCGCTGAGGGAGTGCTGCACTGTCGGAGTGTCAGTACTGAGGGAGTGCTGCACTGTCGGAGGGTCAGTGCTGAGGAAGTGCTGCACTGTCGGAGGGTCAGCAGTGAGAGAGGACCGCACTGTCGGAGGGTCAGTACTGAGGGAGCGCCGCACTGTGTGAGGGTCAGTACTGAGGGAGTGCCGCACTGTCGGAGGGTCAGTAGTGAGTGAGTGCTGTACTGTCGCAGGGTCAGGACTGAGGGAGTGCTGCACTGTCGGAGGGTCAGTACTGAGGGAGCGCCTCACTGTGTGAGGGTCAGCACTGAGGGAATGCTGCAGTGTCAGACGGTCAGTACTGAGGGAGCACCGCAATGTCGGAGGGTCAGTATTGAGGGTGCGCCGCAATGTCAGAGGGTCAGTACTGAGGGAGTGCCTCACTGTCGGAGGGTCAGTTTGAGGGAGTCACGCACAGTGAGAGGGTCACTGCTGAGGATGCGCTGTACTGCTGGAGGGTCAGCGCTGAGGGAGTGCTGCACTGTCGGAGGGACAGTACTTGGGAAGTGCTGTAAAGTCGGAGAGTCAGTAGTGAGGGAGGACCGCACTGTAGGAGGGTCAGAAATGAGGGAGCGCCGCAGTGTCGGAGAGTCAGTACTGAGGGAGTGCTGCAGTCGGAGGGTCAGAACTGAGGGAGTGCCTTACTGTTGGAGGGTGAGTACTGAAGGAGTGTCGCAGTTTCGGATGGACAGCACTGAGGGATTGTTCCACTGTCGGAGGGTCAGTACTGAAGGAGCGCCGCACTGTCGGAGTGTCAGTACTGAGGGAGAGCCGCGCTGTCAGAGGGTCAGTACAGAGGGAGCTCCACACTGTCGGAGCATCAGGACTGAGGGAGTACCGCACTGTCGGAGGGTCAGTACTGAGGGAGTGCTGCACTGTCAGAGGGTCAGTACTGAAGGAGCGCCACACTGTCGGAGCATCAGGACTGAGGGAGTACCGCACTGTCGGAGGGTCAGTACTGAAGGTGTGCAGCACTATTGGAGGGTCAGTATTGAGGGAGCGCAGCACTGTCGGAGGGTCAGTACTGAGAAAGTGCCTCACTGTTGGATGGTCAGTACTGAAGGAGTGTCGAACTGTCGGAGGTTCAATATTGAGGGAGGAACGCACTCTCAGAGGGTCAGAACTGAGGGAGCGCCGCACTGTCGGAGGGTCAGTACTGAGGGAGCGCCGCACTGTGTGAGGGTCAGTACTGAGGGAGTGCCGCACTGTCAGAGTGTCAGTACTGAGTGAGTGCTGTACTGTCGCAGCGTCAGGACTGAGGGAGTGCTGCACTGTCGGAGGGTCAGTACTGAGGGAGCGCCTCACTGTGTGAGGGTCAGTACTGAGGGAATGCTGCACTGTCGGACGGTCAGTACTGAAGGAGCACCGCAATGTCGGAGGGTCAGTATTGAGGGTGCGCCGCAATATCAGAGGGTCAGTACTGAGGGACTGCCTTACTGTTGGTGGGTGAGTACTGAAGGAGTGTCGCAGTGTAGGATGGACAGCACTGAGGGATTGTCGGAGGGTCAGTATTGAGGGAGCGCCGCACTGTCGGAGGGTCAGTATTGAGGGAGCGCCGCACTCTCAGAGGGTCAGTACTGAGGGAGTGCTGCACTGTCGGAGGGTCAGTTTGAGGGAGTGACGCACAGTGAGAGGGTCAGTGCTGAGGGTGCGCTGTACTGCTGGATGGTCAGCGCTGAGGGAGTGCTGCACTGTCGGAGGGACAATACTGAGGAAGTGCTGTAAAGTTGGAGGGTCAGTAGTGAGGGGTGACCGCACTGTCGAAGGGTCAGTACTGAGGGAGTGCCGCAGTGTCGGAGCGTCAGTGCTGAGGGAGTGCTGCAGTGTCGGAGGGTCAGTACTGAGGGAGTGCCTTACTGTTGGTGGGTGAGTACTGAAGGAGTGTCGCAGTGTCGGATGGACAGCACTGAGGGATTGTTGCACTGTCGGTGTGTCAGTACTGAGGGAGCGCCGCACTGTCGGAGTGTCAGTACTGAGGGAGAGCCGCGCTGTCGGAGGGTCAGTACAGAGGGAGCTCCACACTATCGGAGCATCAGTACTGAGGGAGTACCGCACTGTCGGAGGGTCAGTACTGAAGGTGTGCAGCACTATTGGAGGGTCAGTACTGAGGGAGCGCTGCACTGTCGGAGGGTCAGTACTGAGGGAGTGCCGCACTGTCGGAGGGTCAGTACTCAGGGAGTGCCACACTGTCGGAGGGTCTGTACTGCCTGATTGCCGCACTGTCAGTGGGTCAGTACTGAGCAGCACCCCACTGTCGGAGGTTCAGTACAGACAGAGTGCCACACTGCCGGAGGGTCAGTACTGAGGGAGTGCCGCACTGTCGGAGGATCAGTACTGAAGGAGTATCGCACTGTCGGAGGGTCAGTACAGAGGGAGCGCCGCAGTGTCGGAGGGTCAGTACTGAGGGAGTGACGCACAGTGAGAGGGTCATTGCTGAGTGTGCGCTGCACTGTTGGAGGGTCAGTACTGAGGGAGTGACGCACAGTGAGAGGGTCACTGCTGTGGGTGCGCTGCACTGTTGGAGGGTCAGCGCTGAGGGAGTGCTGCACTGTCGGAGGGTCAGTGCTGAGGAAGTGCTGCACTGTCGGAGTGTCAGTACTGAGGGAGTGCTGCACTGTCGGAGTGTCAGTACTGAGGGAGTGCTGCACTGTCGGAGTGTCAGTACTGAGGGAGTGCTGCACTGTCGGAGGGTCAGTGCTGAGGAAGTGCTGCACTGTCGGAGGGTCAGCAGTGAGAGAGGACCGCACTGTCGGAGGGTCAGTACTGAGGGAGCGCCGCACTGTGTGAGGGTCAGTACTGAGGGAGTGCCGCACTGTCGGAGGGTCAGTAGTGAGTGAGTGCTGTACTGTCGCAGGGTCAGGACTGAGGGAGTGCTGCACTGTCGGAGGGTCAGTACTGAGGGAGCGCCTCACTGTGTGAGGGTCAGTACTGAGGGAATGCTGCACTGCCGGACGGTCAGTACTGAGGGAGCACCGCAATGTCGGAGGGTCAGTATTGAGGGTGCGCCGCAATGTCAGAGGGTCAATACTGAGGGAGTGCCTCACTGTCGGATGGTCAGTATTGAGGGAGTCACGCACAGTGAGAGGGTCAGTGCTGAGGGTGCGCTGTACTGCTGGAGGGTCAGCGCTGAGGGAGTGCTGCACTGTCGGAGGGACAGTACTGGGGAAGTGCTGTAAAGTCGGAGAGTCAGTAGTGAGGGAGGAGCGCACTGTAGGAGGGTCAGAAATGAGGGAGCGCCGCAGTGTCGGAGAGTCAGTACTGAGGGAGTGCTGCAGTCGGAGGGTCAGTACTGAGGGAGTGCCTTACTGTTGGAGGGTGAGTACTGAAGGAGTGTCGCAGTTTCGGATGGACAGCACTGAGGGATTGTTCCACTGTCGGAGGGTCAGTACTGAAGGAGCGCCGCACTGTCGGAGTGTCAGTACTGAGGGAGAGCCGCGCTGTCAGAGGGTCAGTACAGAGGGAGCTCCACACTGTCGGAGCATCAGGACTGAGGGAGTACCGCACTGTCGGAGGGTCAGTACTGAGGGAGTGCCGCACTGTCAGAGGGTCAGTACTGAAGGAGCGCCACACTGTCGGAGCATCAGGACTGAGGGAGTACCGCACTGTCGGAGGGTCAGTACTGAAGGTGTGCAGCACTATTGGAGGGTCAGTATTGAGGGAGCGCCGCACTGTCGGAGGGTCAGTATTGAGGGAGCGCCGCAGTGTCGGAGCGTCAGTGCTGAGGGAGTGCTGCAGTGTCGGAGGGTCAGTACTGAGGGAGTGCCTTACTGTTGGTGGGTGAGTACTGAAGGAGTGTCGCAGTGTCGGATGGACAGCACTGAGGGATTGTCGGAGGGTCAGTATTGAGGGAGCGCCGCACTGTCGGAGGGTCAGTATTGAGGGAGCGCCGCACTCTCAGAGGGTCAGTACTGAGGGAGTGCTGCACTGTCGGAGGGTCAGTTTGAGGGAGTGACTCACAGTGAGAGGGTCAGTGCTGAGGGTGCGCTGTACTGCTGGATGGTCAGCGCTGAGGGAGTGCTGCACTGTCGGAGGGACAATACTGAGGAAGTGCTGTAAAATTGGAGGGTCAGTAGTGAGGGGGGACCGCACTGTCGGAGGGTCAGTACTGAGGGAGTGCCGCAGTGTCGGAGCGTCAGTGCTGAGGGAGTGCTGCAGTGTCGGAGGGTCAGTACTGAGGGAGTGCCTTACTGTTGGTGGGTGAGTACTGAAGGAGTGTCGCAGTGTCGGATGGACAGCACTGAGGGATTGTTGCACTGTCGGAGGGTCAGTACTGAGGGAGTGCCGCACTGTCGGAGTGTCAGTACTGAGGGAGAGGCGCGCTGTCGGAGGGTCAGTACTGAAGAAGCGCCGCACTGTCGGAGGGTCAGTACTGAGGGAGCGCTGCACTGTCGGAGGGTCAGTACTGAGGGAGAGCCGCACTGTCGGAGGGTCAGTACTGAGGGAGTGCCTCACTGTCGGAGTGTCAGTACTGAGGGAGCGCCGCACTGTCGGAGTGTCAGTACTGAGGGAGAGCCGCGCTGTCGGAGGGTCAGTACAGAGGGAGCTCCACACATTCGGAGCATCAGTACTGAGGGAGTACCGCACTGTCGGAGGGTCAGTACTGAGGGAGCGCTGCACTGTCGGAGGGTCAGTACTGAGGGAGTGCCGCACTGTCGGAGGGTCAGTACTGAGGGAGCGCTGCACTGTCGGAGGGTCAGTACTGAGGGAGTGCCGCACTGTCGGAGGGTCAGTACTCAGGGAGTGCCACACTGTCGGAGGGTCTGTACTGCCTGATTGCCGCACTGTCAGTGGGTCAGTACTGAGCAGCACCCCACTGTCGGAAGTTCAGTACAGACAGAGTGCCACACTGCCGGAGGGTCAGTACTGAGGGAGTGCCGCACTGTCGGAGGATCAGTACTGAAGGAGTATCGCACTGTCGGAGGGTCAGTACAGAGGGAGCGCCGCAGTGTCGGAGGGTCAGTACTGAGGGAGTGACGCACAGTGAGAGGGTCACTGCTGAGGGTGCGCTGCACTGTTGGAGGGTCAGCGCTGAGGGATTACTGCACTGTCGGAGTGTCAGTACTGAGGGAGTGCTGCACTGTCGGAGGGTCAGTGCTGAGGAAGTGCTGCACTGTCGGAGGGTCAGCAGTGAGAGAGGACCGCACTGTCGGAGGGTCAGTACTGAGGGAGCGCCGCACTGTGTGAGGGTCAGTACTGAGGGAGTGCCGCACTGTCGGAGGGTCAGTAGTGAGTGAGTGCTGTACTGTCGCAGGGTCAGGACTGAGGGAGTGCTGCACTGTCGGAGGGTCAGTAGTGAGTGAGTGCTGTACTGTCGCAGGGTCAGTACTGAGGGAGCGCCTCACTGTGTGAGGGTCAGTACTGAGGGAATGCTGCACTGTCGGACGGTCAGTACTGAGGGAGTACCGCACTGTGTGAGGGTCAGTACTGAGGGAGTGCCGCACTGTCGGAGGGTCAGTAGTGAGTGAGTGCTGTACTGTCGCAGGGTCAGGACTGAGGGAGTGCTGCACTGTCGGAGGGTCAGTACTGAGGGAGCGCCTCACTGTGTGAGGGTCAGTACTGAGGGAATGCTGCACTGTCGGACGGTCAGTACTGAGGGAGTGCCGCACTGTCGGAGTGTCAGTACTGAGGGAGAGGCGCGCTGTCGGAGGGTCAGTATTGAAGAAGCGCCGCACTGTCGGAGTGTCAGTACTGAGGGAGCGCCGCACTGTCGGAGTGTCAGTACTGAGGGAGAGCCGCGCTGTCGGAGGGTCAGTACAGAGGGAGCTCCACACATTCGGAGCATCAGTACTGAGGGAGTACCGCACTGTCGGAGGGTCAGTACTGAAGGTGTGCAGCACTATTGGAGGGTCAGTACTGAGGGAGCGCTGCACTGTCGGAGGGTCAGTACTGAGGGAGTGCCGCACTGTCGGAGGGTCAGTACTGAGGGAGCGCTGCACTGTCGGAGGGTCAGTACTGAGGGAGTGCCGCACTGTCGGAGGGTCAGTACTCAGGGAGTGCCACACTGTCGGAGGGTCTGTACTGCCTGATTGCCGCACTGTCAGTGGGTCAGTACTGAGCAGCACCCCACTGTCGGAAGTTCAGTACAGACAGAGTGCCACACTGCCGGAGGGTCAGTACAGAGGGAGTGCCGCACTGTCGGAGGATCAGTACTGAAGGAGTATCGCACTGTCGGAGGGTCAGTACAGAGGGAGCGCCGCAGTGTCGGAGGGTCAGTACTGAGGGAGTGACGCACAGTGAGAGGGTCACTGCTGAGGGTGCGCTGCACTGTTGGAGGGTCAGCGCTGAGGGATTACTGCACTGTCGGAGTGTCAGTACTGAGGGAGTGCTGCACTGTCGGAGGGTCAGTGCTGAGGAAGTGCTGCACTGTCGGAGGGTCAGCAGTGAGAGAGGACCGCACTGTCGGAGGGTCAGTACTGAGGGAGCGCCGCACTGTGTGAGGGTCAGTACTGAGGGAATGCTGCACTGTCGGACGGTCAGTACTGAGGGAGCACCGCAATGTCGGAGGGTCAGTATTGAGGGTGCGCCGCAATGTCAGAGGGTCAGTACTGAGGGATTGCCTCACTGTCGGATGGTCAGTATTGAGGGAGTGACGCACAGTGAGAGGGTCAGTGCTGAGGATGCGCTGTACTGCTGGAGGGTCAGCGCTGAGGGAGTGCTGCACTGTCGGAGGGACAGTACTGGGGAAGTGCTGTAAAGTCGGAGAGTCAGTAGTGAGGGAGGACCGCACTGTAGGAGGGTCAGAAATGAGGGAGCACCGCAGTGTCGGAGAGTCAGTACTGAGGGAGTGCTGCAGTCGGAGGGTCAGAACTGAGGGAGTGCCTTACTGTTGGAGGGTGAGAACTGAAGGAGTGTCGCAGTTTCGGATGGACAGCACTGAGGGATTGTTGCACTGTCAGAGGGTCAGTACTGAAGGAGCGCCGCACTGTCGGAGTGTCAGTACTGAGGGAGAGCCGCGCTGTCAGAGGGTCAGTACAGAGGGAGCTCCACACTGTCGGAGCATCAGGACTGAGGGAGTACCGCACTGTCGGAGGGTCAGTACTGAAGGTGTGCAGCACTATTGGAGGGTCAGTATTGAGGGAGCGCAGCACTGTCGGAGGGTCAGTACTGAGAAAGTGCCTCACTGTTGGATGGTCAGTACTGAAGGAGTGTCGAACTGTCGGAGGTTCAGTATTGAGGGAGCAACGTACTCTCAGAGGGTCAGAACTGAGGGAGCGCCGCACTGTCGGAGGGTCAGTACTGAGGGAGCGCCGCACTGTGTAAGGGTCAGTACTGAGGGAGTGCCGCACTGTCGGAGGGTCAGGACTGAGGGAGTGCTGCACTGTCGGAGGGTCAGTACTGAGGGAGCGCCTCACTGTGTGAGGGTCAGTACTGAGGGAACGCTGCACTGTCGGACGGTCAGTACTGAGGGAGCACCGCAATGTCGGAGGGTCAGTATTGAGGGTGCGCCGCAATGTCAGAGGGTCAGTACTGAGGGAGTGCCTTACTGTTGGTGGGTGAGTACTGAAGGAGTGTCGCAGTGTCGGATGGACAGCACTGAGGGATTGTCGGAGGGTCAGTATTGAGGGAGCGCCGCACTGTCGGAGGGTCAGTATTGAGGGAGCGCCGCATCTCAGAGGGTCAGTACTGAGGGAGTGCTGCACTGTCGGAGGGTCAGTTTGAGGGAGTGACGCACAGTGAGAGGGTCAGTGCTGAGGGTGCGCTGTACTGCTGGATGGTCAGCGCTGAGGGAGTGCTGCACTGTCGGTGGGACAATACTGAGGAAGTGCTGTAAAGTTGGAGGGTCAGTAGTGAGGGAGAGCCGCAGTGTCGGAGCGTCAGTACTGAGGGAGTGCCGCAGTGTCGGAGCGTCAGTGCTGAGGGAGTGCTGCAGTGTCGGAGGGTCAGTACTGAGGGAGTGCCTTACTGTTGGTGGGTGAGTACTGAAGGAGTGTCGCAGTGTCGGATGGAGAGCACTGAGGGATTGTTGCACTGTCGGAGGGTCAGTACTGAAGAAGCGCCGCACTGTCGGAGTGTCAGTACTGAGGGAGAGCCGCGCTGTCGGAGGGTCAGTACTGAGGGAGTGCCGCACTGTCGGAGGGTCAGTACTGAAGGTGTGCAGCACTATTGGAGGGTCAGTACTGAGGGAGCGCTGCACTGTCGGAGGGTCAGTACTGAGGGAGTGCCGCACTGTCGGAGGGTCAGTACTCAGGGAGTGCCACACTGTCGGAGGGTCTGTACTGCCTGATTGCCGCACTGTCAGTGGGTCAGTACTGAGCAGCACCCCACTGTCGGTGGTTCAGTACAGACAGAGTGCCACACTGCCGGAGGGTCAGTACTGAGGGAGTGCCGCACTGTCGGAGGATCAGTACTGAAGGAGTATCGCACTGTCGGAGGGTCAGTACAGAGGGAGCGCCGCAGTGTCGGAGGGTCAGTACTGAGGGAGTGACGCACAGTGAGAGGGTCACTGCTGAGGGTGCGCTGCACTGTTGGAGGGTCAGTACTGAGGGAGTGACGCACAGTGAGAGGGTCACTGCTGAGGGTGCGCTGCACTGTTGGAGGGTCAGCGCTGAGGGAGTGCTGCACTGTCGGAGTGTCAGTACTGAGGGAGTGCTGCACTGTCGGAGGGTCAGTGCTGAGGAAGTGCTGCACTGTCGGAGGGTCAGCAGTGAGAGAGGACCGCACTGTCGGAGGGTCAGTACTGAGGGAGCGCCGCACTGTGTGAGGGTCAGTACTGAGGGAGTGCCGCACTGTCGGAGGGTCAGTAGTGAGTGAGTGCTGTACTGTCGCAGGGTCAGGACTGAGGGAGTGCTGCACTGTCGGAGGGTCAGTAGTGAGTGAGTGCTGTACTGTCGCAGGGTCAGTACTGAGGGAGCGCCTCACTGTGTGAGGGTCAGTACTGAGGGAATGCTGCACTGTCGGACGGTCAGTACTGAGGGAGCACCGCAATGTCGGAGGGTCAGTATTGAGGGTGCGCCGCAATGTCAGAGGGTCAGTACTGAGGGAGTGCCTCACTGTCGGATGGTCAGTATTGAGGGAGTCACGCACAGTGAGAGGGTCAGTGCTGAGGGTGCGCTGTACTGCTGGAGGGTCAGCGCTGAGGGAGTGCTGCACTGTCGGAGGGACAGTACTGGGGAAGTGCTGTAAAGTCGGAGAGTCAGTAGTGAGGGAGGAGCGCACTGTAGGAGGGTCAGAAATGAGGGAGCGCCGCAGTGTCGGAGAGTCAGTACTGAGGGAGTGCTGCAGTCGGAGGGTCAGTACTGAGGGAGTGCCTTACTGTTGGAGGGTGAGTACTGAAGGAGTGTCGCAGTTTCGGATGGACAGCACTGAGGGATTGTTGCACTGTCTGAGGGTCAGTACTGAAGGAGCGCCGCACTGTCGGAGTGTCAGTACTGAGGGAGAGCCGCGCTGTCAGAGGGTCAGTACAGAGGGAGCTCCACACTGTCGGAGCATCAGGACTGAGGGGGGTACCGCACTGTCGGAGAGTCAGTACTGAAGGTGTGCAGCACTATTGGAGGGTCAGTACTGAGGGAGCGCTGCACTGTCGGAGGGTCAGCACTGAGGGAGCGCCGCACTGTTGGATGGTCAGTACTGAAGGAGTGTCGAACTGTCGGAGGTTCAGTATTGAGGGAGCAACGCACTCTCAGAGGGTCAGAACTGAGGGAGCGCCGCACTGTCGGAGGGTCAGTATTGAGGGAACGCCGCAATGTCAGAGGGTCAGTACTGAGGGAGTGCCTCACTGTCGGATGGTCAGTATTGAGGGAGTGACGCACAGTGAGAGGGTCAGTGCTGAGGGTGCGCTGTACTGCTGGAGGGTCAGCGCTGAGGGTGTGCTGCACTGTCGGAGGGACAATACTGAGGAAGTGCTGTAAAGTTGGAGGGTCAGTAGTGAGGGGGGACCGCACTGTCGGAGGGTCAGTACTGAGGGAGTGCCGCAGTGTCGGAGCGTCAGTGATGAGGGAGTGCTGCAGTGTCGAAGGGTCAGTACTGAGGGAGTGCCTTACTGTCGGTGGGTGAGTACTGAAGGAGTGTCACAGTGTCGGATGGACAGCACTGAGGGATTGTTGCACTGTCGGAGGGTCAGTACTCAAGGAGCGCCGCACTGTCGGAGTGTCAGTACTGAGGGAGAGCCGCGCTGTCGGAGGGTCAGTACTGAAGGTGTGCAGCACTATTGGAGGGTCAGTACTGAGGGAGCGCTGCACTGTCGGAGGGTCAGTACTGAGGGAGTGCCGCACTGTCGGAGGGTCAGTACTCAGGGAGTGCCACACTGTCGGAGGGTCTGTACTGCCTGATTGCCGCACTGTCAGTGGGTCAGTACTGAGTGAGCACCATACTGTCGGAGGTTCAGTACAGACAGAGTGCCACACTGCCGGAGGGTCAGTACTGAGGGAGTGCCGCACTGTCGGAGGATCAGTACAGAAGGAGTATCGCAGTCGGAGGGTCAGTACAGAGGGAGTGACGCACAGTGAGAGGGTCACTGCTGAGGGTGCGCTGCACTGTTGGAGGGTCAGTACTGAGGGAGTGACGCACAGTGAGAGGGTCACTGCTGAGGGTGCGCTGCACTGTCGGAGGGTCGGCGCTGAGGGAGTGCTGCACTGTCGGAGTGTCAGTACTGAGGGAGTGCTGCACTGTCGGAGGGTCAGTGCTGAGGAAGTGCTGCACTGTCAGACGGTCAGCAGTGAGAGAGGACCGCACTGTCGGAGGGTCAGTACTGAGGGAGCGCAGCACTGTCGGAGAGTCAGTACTGAGGGAGTGCTGCAGTCGGAGGGTCAGTACTGAGGGAGTGCCTTACTGTTGGAGGGTGAGTACTGAAGGAGTGTCGCAGTTTCGGATGGACAGCACTGAGGGATTGTTGCACTGTCGGAGGGTCAGTACTGAAGGAGCGCCGCACTGTCAGAGTGTCAGTACTGAGGGAGAGCCGCGCTGTCAGAGGGTCAGTACAGAGGGAGCTCCACACTGTCGGAGCATCAGGACTGAGGGAGTACCGCACTGTCAGAGGGTCAGTAATGAAGGTGTGCTGCACTCTCAGAGGGTCAGTACTGAGGGAGTGCTGCACTGTCGGAGGGTCAGTTTGAGGGAGTGATGCACAGTGAGAGGGTCAGTGCTGAGGGTGCGCTGTACAGCTGGAGGGTCAGCGCTGAGGGAGTGCTGCACTGTCGCAGGGACAATACTGAGGAAGTGCTGTAAAGTTGGAGGGTCAGTAGTGAGGGGGGACGCACTGTCGGAGGGTCAGTAGTGAGGGAGTGCCTTACTGTTGGTGGGTGAGTACTGAAGGAGTGTCACAGTGTCGGATGGACAGCACTGAGGGATTGTTGCACTGTCGGAGGGTCAGTACTGAAGGAGCGGCGCACAATCGGAGTGTCAGTACTGAGGGAGAGCCGCGCTGTCAGAGGGACAGTACTGAGGGAGCTCCACACTGTCGGAGTGTCAGTACTGAGGGAATGCCGCGCTGTCGGAGGGTCAGTACAGAGGGAGCGCCGCACTGTGTGAGGGTCAGAACTGAGGGAGCGCTGCGCTGTCGGAGGGTCAGTACAGAGGGAGCTCCACACTGTCGGAGCATCAGTACTGAGGGAGTACCGCACTGTCGGAGGGTCAGTACTGAAGGTGTGCAGCACTATTGGAGGGTCAGTACTGAGGGAGCGCTGCACTGTCGGAGGGTCAGTACTGAGGGAGTGCCGCACTGTCGGAGGGTCAGTACTCAGGGAGTGCCACACTGTCGGGGGGCCTGTACTGCCTGATTGCCGCACTGTCAGTGGGTCAGTACTGAGTGAGCACCACACTGTCGGAGGTTCAGTACAGACAGAGTGCCACACTGCCGGAGGGTCAGTACTGAGGGAGTGCCGCACTGTCGGAGGATCAGTACTGAAGGAGTATCGCACTGTCGGAGGGTCAGTACAGAGGGAGTGACGCACAGTGAGAGGGTCACTGCTGAGGGTGCGCTGCACTGTTGGAGCGTCAGTACTGAGGGAGTGACGCACAGTGAGAGGGTCACTGCTGAGGGTGCGCTGCACTGTCGGAGGGTCAGTGCTGAGGGAGCGCTGCACTGTCGGAGTGTCAGTACTGAGGGAGTGCTGCACTGTCGAGGGTCAGCAGTGAGAGAGGACCGCACTGTCGGAGGTCCAGTACTGAGGGAGCGCCGCACTGTGTGAGGGTGAGTACTGAGGGAGTGCCGCACTGTCGGAGGGTCAGTACTGAGTGAGTGCTGTACTGTCGCAGGGTCAGGACTGAGGGAGTGCTGCACTGTCGGAGGGTCAGTTCTGAGGAGGTGCTGTACTGTCGGAGGGTCAGTACTGAGGGAGCGCCTCACTGTGTGAGGGTCAGTACTGAGGGAATGCTGCACTGTCGGACGGTCAGTACTGAGGGAGCGCCGCAATGTCGGAGGGTCAGTATTGAGGGAGCGCCGCAATGTCAGAGGGTCAGTACTGAGGGAGTGCCTCACTGTCGGATGGTCAGTATTGAGGGAGTGACGCACACTGAGAGGGTCACTGCTGAGGGTGCGCTGTACTGCTGGAGAGTCAGTAGTGAGGGAGGACGGCACTGTCGGAGGGTCAGAACTGAGGGAGCGCCGCAGTGTCGGAGAGTCAGTGCTGAGGGAGTGCTGCAGTGTCGGAGGGTCAGTACTGAGGGAGTGCCTTACTGTTGGAGGGTGAGTACTGAAGGAGTGTCGCAGTTTCGGATGGACAGCACTGAGGGATTGTTGAACTGTCGGAGGGTCAGTACTGAAGCAGCGCAGCACTGTCGGAGGGTCAGTACTGAGGGAGAGCCGCGCTGTCAGGGGGTCAGTACAGAGGGAGCTCCACACTGTCGGAGCATCAGGACTGAGGGAGTACCGCACTGTCGGAGGGTCAGTACTGAAGGTGTGCAGCACTATTGGAGGGTCAGTACTGAGGGAGCGCTGCACTGTCGGAGTGTCAGTACTGAGGGAGCTCCACACTGTCGGTGCATCAGGACTGAGGGAGTACCGCACTGTCGGAGGGTCAGTACTGAAGGTGTGCAGCACTATTGGAGGGTCAGTACTGAGGGAGCGCTGCACTGTCGGAGGGTCTGTACAGAGGGAGTTCCACACTGTCGGAGCATCAGTACTGAGGGAGTACCGCACTGTCGGAGGGTCAGTACTGAAGGTGTGCAGCACTATTGGAGGGTCAGTACTGAGGGAGCGCCGCACTGTGTGAGGGTCAGTACTGAGGGAGTGCCGCACTGTTGAAGGGTCAATACTGAGTGAGTGCTGTACTGTCGCAGGGTCAGGACTGAGGGAGTGCTGCACTGTTGGAGGGTCAGTGCTGAGGAGGTGCTGTACTGTCGGAGGGTCAGTACTGAGGGAGCGCCTCACTGTGTGAGGGTCATTACTGAGGGAATGCTGCACTGTCGGACGGTCAGTACTGAGGGAGCGCCGCAATGTCGGAGGGTCAGTATTGAGGGAGCGCCGCAATGTCAGAGGGTCAGTACTGAGGGAGTGCCTCACTGTCGGATGGTCAGTATTGAGGGAGTGATGCACAGTGAGAGGGTCAGTGCTGAGGGTGCGCTGTACTGCTGGAGAGTCAGCGCTGAGGGAGTGCTGCACTGTCAGAGGGACAGTACTGGGGAAGTGCTGTAAAGTTGGAGAGTCAGTAGTGAGGGAGGACCGCACTGTCGGAGGGTCAGAACTGAGGGATCGCCGCAGTGTCGGAGAGTCAGTACTGAGGCAGTGCTGCAGTCGGAGGGTCAGTACTGAGGGAGTGCCTTACTGTTGGAGGGTGAGTACTGAAGGAGTGTCGCAGTTTCGGATGGACAGCACTGAGGGATTGTTGCACTGCCAGAGGGTCAGTACTGAGGGAGTGCCGCACTGTCGGAGGATCAGTACTGAGGGAGCGCTGCACTGTCGGAGGGTCAGTACTGAGGGAGCGCTGCACTGTCGGAGGGTCAGTACTGAGGGAGCGCTGCACTGTCGGAGGGTCAGTACTGAGGGAGTCCCGCACTGTCGGAGGGTCAGTACTCAGGGAGTGCCACACTGTCGGAGGGTCTGTACTGCCTGATTGCTGCACTGTCAGTGGGTCAGTACTGAGTGAGCACCACACTGTCGGAGGTTCAATACAGACAGAGTGCCACACTGCCGGAGGGTCAATACTGAGGGAGTGCCGCACTGTCGGAGGATCAGTACTAAAGGAGTATCGCACTGTCGGAGGGTCAGTACAGAGGGAGCGCTGCAGTTTCGGAGGGTCAGTACTGAGGGAGTGCCTCACTGTGTGAGGGTCAGTACTGAGGGAATGCTGCACTGTCGACGGTCAGTACTGAGGGAGCACCGCAATGTAGGAAGGTCAGTATTGAGGGAGCGCCGCAATGTGAGAAGGTCAGTACTGAGGGAGTGCCTCACTGTCGGATGGTCAGTATTTTGGGAGTGACGCACAGTGAGAGGGTCACTGCTGAGGGTGCGCTGTACTGCTGGAGAGTCAGCACTGAGGGAGTGCCGCACTGTCGGATGGTCAGCACTGAGGGATTGCCGCACTGTCGGAGGGTCAGCACTGAGGGAGCGCCGCACTGTCGTAGGGTCAGTACTGAGGGAGTGCCGCACTGTCAGAGGATCAGTACTGAGGGAGCGCCGCACTGTCAGAGGGTCAGTACTGAGGGAGTGCCGCACTGTCACAGGGTCAGTACTGAGGGAGCGCCTCACTATCACAGGGTGAGTACTGTGGGAGCGCCACACTGTCGGAGGGTCAGTACTGAGTGAGTCCCGCACTGTCGGAGGGTCAGTACTGAGTAAGTGCCGCACTGTCAGAGGGTCAGTACTGAGGGAGTGCTGTACTGCCGGAGGGTCAGTACTGAGGGAGTGCTGTACTGTCGGAGGGTCAGTACTGAGGGAGCGCCGCAGTGTGTGAGGGTCAGTACTGAGGGAGTGCTGCACTGTCGGAGGGTCAGTATTGAGGGAGCGCCGCACTCTCAGAGGGTCAGTACTGAGGGAGCGCCGCACTGTCGGAGGGTCAGTACTGAGGGAGTGACGCACAGTGAGAGGGTCACTGCTGAGGGTGCGCTGCACTGTTGGAGGGTCAGTACTGAGGGAGTGACGCACAGTGAGAGGGTCACTGCTGAAGATGCGCTGCACTGTCGGAGGGTCAGCGCTGAGGGAGTGCTGCACTGTCGGAGTGTCAGTACTGAGGGAGTGCTGCACTGTCGGAGGGTCAGTTCTGAGGAAGTGCTGCACTGTCGGAGGGTCAGCAGTGAGAGAGGACCGCACTGTCGGAGGGTCAGTACTGAGGGAGTGCCGAACTGTCGGAGGGTCAGTACTGAGGGAGCGCCGCACTGTGTGAGGGTCAGTACTGAGGGAGTGCCGCACTGTCGGAGGGTCAGTACTGAAGGTGTGCAGCACTATTGGAGGGTCAGTACTGAGGGAGCGCTGCACTGTCGGAGGGTCAGTACTGAGGGAGCGCTGCACTGTCGGAGGGTCAGTACACAGGGAGTGCCACACTGTCGGAGGGTCTGTTCTGCCTGATTGCCGCACTGTCAGTGGGTCAGTACTGAGTGAGCACCACACTGTCGGAGGTTCAGTACAGACAGAGTGCCACACTGTCGGAGGGTCAGTACTGAGGGAGTGCCGCACTGTCGGAGGATCAGTACTGAAGGAGTATCGCACTGTCGGAGGGTCAGTACAGAGGGAGCGCCGCAGTTTCGGAGGGTCAGTACTGAGGGAGTGCCTCACTGTTGGAGAGTCAATACTGAAGTATTGCCGCACTGTCGGAGGGTCAGTACTGAGGGAGTGACGCACAGTGAGAGGGTCACTTCTGAGGGTGCGCTGCACTGTCGGAGGGTCAGCGCTGAGGGAGTGCTGCACTGTCGGAGTGTCAGTACTGAGGGAGTGCTGCACTGTCGGAGGGTCAGTGCTGAGGAAGTGCTGCACTGTCGGAGGTTCAGCAGTGAGAGAGGACCGCACTGTCGGAGGGTCAGTACTGAGGGAGCGCCGCACTGTGTGAGGGTGAGTACTGAGGGAGTGCCGCACTGTCGGTGGGTCAGTACTGAGTGAGTGCTGTACTGTCGCAGGGTCAGGACTGAGGGAGTGCTGCACTGTTGGAGGGTCAGTGCTGAGGAGGTGCTGTAATGTCGGAGGGTTAGTACTGAAGGAGTATCGCACTGTCGGAGGGTCAGTACAGAGGGAGCGCCGCAGTTTCGGAGGGTCAGTACTGAGGGAGTGCCTCACTGTTGGAGAGTCATTACTGAAGTATTGCCGCACTGTTGGAGGGTCAGTACTGAGGGAGTGCTGCACTGTTGGAGGGTCAGTGCTGAGGAGGTGCTGTACTGTCGGAGGGTTAGTACTGAGGGAGTGCTGCACTGTCGGAGGGTCAGTACTGAGGGAGCGCCTCACTGTGTGAGGGTCAGTACTGAGGGAATGCTGCACTGTCGGACGGTCAGTACTGAGGGAGCACCGCAATGTCGGAGGGTCAGTATTGAGGGAGCGCCGCAATGTCAGAGGGTCAGTACTGAGGGAGTGCCTCACTGTCGGATGGTCAGTATTGAGGGAGTGACGCACAGTGAGAGGGTCACTGCTGAGGGTGCACTGCACTGTCGGAGGGTCAGCGCTGAGGGAGTGCTGCACTGTCGGAGGGTCAGTGCTGAGGAAGTGCTGCACTGTCGGAGGGACAGCAGTGAGAGAGGACCACACTGTCGGAGGGTCAGTACTGAGGGAGCGCCGCACTGTGTGAGGGTCAGTACTGAGGGAGTGCCGCACTGTCGGAGGGTCAGTACTGAGTGATTGCTGTACTGTCGCAGAGTCAGGACTGAGGGAGTGCTGCACTGTTGGAGGGTCAGTGCTGAGGAGGTGCTGTACTGTCGGAGGGTTAGTACTGAGGGAGTGCTGCACTGTCGGAGGGTCAGTACTGAGGGAGCGCCTCTCTGTGTGAGGGTCAGGACTGTGGGAGTGCTGCACTGTCGGACGGTCAGTACTGAGGGAGCACAGCAATGTCAGAGGGTCAGTATTGAGGGAGCGCCGCAATGTCAGAGGGTCGGTACTGAGGGAGTGCCTCACTGTCGGATGGTCAGTATTTTGGGAGTGACGCACAGTGAGAGGGTCACTGCTGAGGGTGCGCTGCACTGTTGCAGGGTCAGTACTGAGGGAGTGACGCACAGTGAGAGGGTCACTGCTGAGGGTGCGCTGCACTGTAGGAGGGTCAGCGCTGAGGGAGTGCTGCACTGTCGGAGTGTCAGCAGTGAGAGAGGACCGCACTGTCGGAGGGTCAGTACTGAGGGAGCGCCGCACTGTGTGAGGGTCAGTACTGAGGGAGTGCCGCACTGTCGGAGGATCAGTACTGAAGGAGTATCGCACTGTCGGAGGGTCAGTACAGAGGGAGCGCCGCAGTTTCGGAGGGTCAGTACTGAGGGAGTGCCTCACTGTTGGAGAGTCAATACTGAAGTATTGCCGCACTGTCGGAGGGTCAGTACTGAGGGAGTGACGCACAGTGAGAGGGTCACTGCTGAGGGTGCGCTGCACTGTTGGAGGGTCAGTACTGAGGGAGTGACGCACAGTGAGAGGGTCACTGCTGAGGGTGCGCTGCACTGTCGGAGGGTCAGCGCTGAGGGAGTGCTGCACTGTCGGAGTGTCAGTACTGAGGGAGTGCTGCACTGTCGGAGGGTCAGTGCTGAGGAAGTGCTGCACTGTCGGAGGGTCAGCAGTGAGAGAGGACCGCACTGTCGGAGGGTCAGTACTGAGGGAGCGCCGCAATGTGTGAGGGTGAGTACTGAGGGAGTGCCGCACTGTCGGTGGGTCAGTACTGAGTGAGTGCTGTACTGTCGCAGGGTCAGGACTGAGGGAGTGCTGCACTGTTGGAGGGTCAGTGCTGAGGAGGTGCTGTACTGTCGCAGGGTTAGTACTGAAGGAGTATCGCACTGTCGGAGGGTCAGTACAGAGGGAGCGCCGCAGTTTCGGAGGGTCAGTACTGAGGGAGTGCCTCACTGTTGGAGAGTCAATACTGAAGTATTGCCGCACTGTTGGAGGGTCAGTACTGAGGGAGTGCCGCACTGTTGGAGGGTCAGTACTGAGGGAGTGCCGCACTGTTGGAGGGTCAGTACTGAGGGAGTGCTGCACTGTTGGAGGGTCAGTACTGAGGGAGTGCTGCACTGTTGGAGGGTCAGTGCTGAGGAGGTGCTGTACTGTCGGAGGGTTAGTACTGAGGGAGTGCTGCACTGTGTGAGGGTCAGTACTGAGGGAATGCTGCACTGTCGGACGGTCAGTACTGAGGGAGCAACGCAATGTCGGAGGGTCAGTATTGAGGGAGCGCCGCAATGTCAGAGGGTCAGTACTGAGGGAGTGCCTCACTGTCGGATGTTCAGTATTGAGGGAGTGACGCACAGTGAGAGGGTCACTGCTGAGTGTGCGCTGCACTGTCGGAGGGTCAGCGCTGAGGGAGTGCTGCACTGTCGGAGGGTCAGTGCTGAGGAAGTGCTTCACTGTCGGAGGGTCAGCAGTGAGAGAGGACCACACTGTCAGAGGGTCAGTACTGAGGGAGCGCCGCACTGTGTGAGGGTCAGTACTGAGGGAGTGCCGCACTGTCGGAGGGTCAGTACTGAGTGATTGCTGTACTGTCGCAGGGTCAGGACTGAGGGAGTGCTGCACTGTTGGAGGGTCAGTGCTGAGGAGGTGCTGTACTGTCGGAGGGTTAGTACTGAGGGAGTGCTGCACTGTCGGAGGGTCAGTACTGAGGGAGCACCGCAATGTCGGAGGGTCAGTATTGAGGGAGCGCCGCAATGTCAGAGGGTCAGTACTGAGGGAGTGCCTCACTGTCGGATGGTCAGTATTTTGGGAGTGACGCACAGTGAGAGGGTCACTGCTGAGGGTGCGCTGCACTGTTGGAGGGTCAGTACTGAGGGAGTGACGCACAGTGAGAGGGTCACTGCTGAGGGTGCGCTGCACTGTCGGAGGGTCAGCGCTGAGGGAGTGCTGCACTGTCGGAGTGTCAGCAGTGAGAGAGGACCTCACTGTCGGAGGGTCAGTACTGAGGGAGCGCCGCACTGTGTGAGGGTCAGTACTGAGGGAGTGCTGCAGTGTCGGAGGGTCAGTCCTGAGGTAGTGCCTCACTGTTGGAGGGTGAGTAATGAAGGAGTGTCGCACTGTCGGAGGGTTAGCACTGAGGGATTGTTGCACTGTCGGAGGGTCAGTACTGATGGAGAGCCGCACTGTCGGAGGTTCAGTACTGAGGGAGTGCAGTACTGTCGGAGGGTCAGTACTGAGGGAGTGCAGTACTGTCGGAGGGTCAGTACTGAGGGAGTGCCGCACTGTTGAAGGATCAGTACTGAGGGAGTGCCGCAATGTTGGAGGGTCAGTACTGAAGGCGTGCCGCACTATTGGAGGGTCAGTACTGAGGGAGCGCCGCACTGTCGGAGGGTCACTACTGAGGGAGCGCCGCACTGTCGGAGGGTCAGTACTGAGGGAGTGCCGCACTGTCGGAGTGTCAGTACTGAAGGAGTGCCGCACTATTGGCGGGTCAGTACTGAGGGAGCGCCGCACTGTCGGAGGGTCAGTACTGAGGGAGCGCCGCACTGTCGGTGGATCAGTACTGAGGGAGCGCCGCACTGTCGGACGGTCAGTACTGAGAGAGTGCCGCACTGTCGGAGGATCAGTACTGAAGGAGTATCGCACTGTCGGATGGTCAGTACAGAGGGAGCGCCGCAGTGTCGGAGGGTCAGTACAGAGGGAGCGCCGCAGTGTCGGAGGGTCAGTACTGAGGGAGTGCCTCACTGTTGGAGATTCAATACTGAAGTATTGTCGCACTGTCAGAGGGTCAGTTCTGAGGGAGTGCCGCACTGTCGGAGGGTCAGTACTGTGAGAGCGCCGCACTGTCACAGGGTCAGTACTGAGGGAGCGCCTCACTATCACAGGGTGAGTACTGTGGGAGCGCCACACTGTCGGAGGGTCAATACTGAGTAAGTGCCGCACTGTCAGAGGGTCAGTGCTGAGGGAGCGCCGCAGTGTGTGAGGGTCAGTACTGAGGGAGTGCTGTACTGTCAGAGGGTCAGTACAGAGGAAGTGTCGCACTGTCCGAGGTTCAGTGCTGAGGAAGTGCTGCACTGTTTTGAGGGTCCGTACTGAGGGTGCAGCACGTTGTCGGAGTGTCAATACTGAAGGAGCGCCGCACTGTTGGAGGGTCAGTACTGAGTGAGTGCCTCACTGTCGGAGGGTCAGTACTGAGGTATAGCCGCACTGTCGGAGGGTCAGTACCGAGGGAACGCCGCTCTTTTGGAGAGTCAGTACTGAGGGAGCGCCGCACTGTCGGAGAGTCAGTACTGAGGGAGTGCCGCACTGTCGGAGAGTCAGTACTGAGGGAGCGCCGCACTGTCGGAGAGTCAGTACTGAGGGAGTGCAGTACTGTCGGAGGGTCAGTACTGAGGGAGTGCCGCACTGTTGAAGGGTCAGTACTGAGGGAGTGCCGCAATGTTGGAGGGTCAGTACTGAAGGCGTGCCGCACTATTGGAGGTTCAGTACTGAGGGAGCGCCGCACTGTCGGAGGGTCAGTACTGAGGGAGCGCCGCACTGTCGGAGGGTCAGTACTGAGGGAGTGCCGCACTGTCGGAGTGTCAGTACTGAAGGAGTGCCGCACTATTGGCGGGTCAGTACTGAGGGAGCGCCGCACTGTCGGAGGGTCAGTACTGAGGGAGCGCCGCACTGTCGGTGGATCAGTACTGAGGGAGCGCCGCACTGTCGGACGGTCAGTACTGAGAGAGTGCCGCACTGTCGGAGGATCAGTACTGAAGGAGTATCGCACTGTCGGATGGTCAGTACAGAGGGAGCGCCGCAGTGTCGGAGGGTCAGTACAGATGGAGCGCCGCAGTGTCGGAGGGTCAGTACTGAGGGAGTGCCTCACTGTTGGAGATTCAATACTGAAGTATTGTCGCACTGTCAGAGGGTCAGTTCTGAGGGCGTGCCGCACTGTCGGAGGGTCAGTACTGTGAGAGCGCCGCACAGTCACAGGGTCAGTACTGAGGGAGCGCCTCACTATCACAGGGTGAGTACTGTGGGAGCGCCACACTGTCGGAGGGTCAATACTGAGTAAGTGCCGCACTGTCAGAGGGTCAGTGCTGAGGTATAGCCGCACTGTCGGAGGGGCAGTACCGAGGGAACGCCGCTCTTTTGGAGAGTCAGTACTGAGGGAGCGCCGCACTGTCGGAGAGTCAGTACTGAGGGAGTGCCGCACTGTCGGAGAGTCAGTACTGAGGGAGCGCCGCACTGTCGGAGAGTCAGTACTGAGGGAGTGCCGCACTGTCGGAGGGTCAGTACTGAGGGAGTGCCGTACTGTCAGAGGGTCAGTACTGAGGGAGTGCCGCACTGTCGGAGGGTCAGTACTGAGGGAGCGCCGCACTGTCGGAGGGTCAGTACTGAGGGAGCGCCGCACTGTCGGAGTGTCAGTACTGAGGGAGTCCCGCACTGTCGGAGGTTCAGTACTGAGGGTGCGCCGCACTGTCGGAGGGTCAGTACTGAGGGAGAGCCGCGCTGTCTGAGGGATAGTACTGAGGGAGTGCCGCGCTGTCGGAGGGTCAGTACTGAGGGAGAGCCGCGCTGTCGGAGGGTCAGTACTGAAGGAGCGCCGCGCTGTCGGAGGGTCAGTACTGAGGGAGTGCCGCACTGTCAGAGGGTCAGTACTGAGGGAGCACCGCACTGTCGGAGGGTCAGTACTGAGGGAGTGCCGCACTGTCGGAGGATCAGTACTGAAGGAGTATCGCACTGTCGGAGGGTCAGTACAGAGGGAGCGCCGCAGTTTCGGAGGGTCAGTACTGAGGGAGTGCCTCATTGTTGGAGAGTCAATACTGAAGTATTGCCGCACTGTCGGAGGGTCAGTACTGAGGGAGAGACGCACAGTGAGAGGGTCACTGCTGAGGGTGCGCTGCACTGTTGGAGGGTCAGTACTGAGGGAGTGACGCACAGTGAGAGGGTCACTTCTGAAGGTGCGCTGCACTGTCGGAGGGTCAGCGCTGAGGGAGTGCTGCACTGTCGGAGTGTCAGAACTGAGGGAGTGCTGCACTGTCGGAGGGTCAGTGCTGAGGAAGTGCTGCACTGTCGGAGGGTCAGCAGTGAGAGAGGACCGCACTGTCGGAGGGTCAGTACTGAGGGAGCGCCGCACGGTGTGAGGGTGAGTATTGAGGGAGTGCCGCACTGTCGGTGGGTCAGTACTGAGTGAGTGCTGTACTGTCGCAGGGTCAGGACTGAGGGAGTGCTGCACTGTTGGAGGGTCAGTGCTGAGGAGGTGCTGTACTGTCGGAGGGTTAGTACTGAAGGAGTATCGCACTGTCGGAGGGTCAGTACAGAGGGAGCGCCGCAGTTTCGGAGGGTCAGTACTGAGGGAGTGCCTCACTGTTGGAGAGTCATTACTGAAGTATTGCCGCACCGTTGGAGGGTCAGTACTGAGGGAGTGCTGCACTGTTGGAGGGTCAGTGCTGAGGAGGTGCTGTACTGTCGGAGGGTTAGTACTGAGGGAGTGCTGCACTGTCGGAGGGTCAGTACTGAGGGAGCGCCTCACTATGTGAGGGTCAGTACTGAGGGAATGCTGCACTGTCGGACGGTCAGTACTGAGGGAGCACCGCAATGTCGGAGGGTCAGTATTGAGGGAGCGCCGCAATGTCAGAGGGTCAGTACTGTGGGAGTGCCTCACTGTCGGATGGTCAGTATTGAGGGAGTGACGCACAGTGAGAGGGTCACTGCTGAGGGTGCGCTGCACTGTCGGAGGGTCAGCGCTGAGGGAGTGCTGCACTGTCGGAGGGTCAGTGCTGAGGAAGTGCTGCACTGTCGGAGGGTCAGCAGTGAGAGAGGACCACACTGTCGGAGGGTCAGTACTGAGGGAGCGCCGCACTGTGTGAGGGTCAGTACTGAGGGAGTGCCGCACTGTCGGAGGGTCAGTACTGAGTGATTGCTGTACTGTCGCAGGGTCAGGACTGAGGGAGTGCTGCACTGTTGGAGGTTCAGTGCTGAGGAGGTGCTGTACTGTCGGAGGGTTAGTACTGAGGGAGTGCTGCACTGTCGGAGGGTCAGTACTGAGGGAGCGCCTCACTGTGTGAGGGTCAGGACTGTGGGAGTGCTGCACTATCGGACGGTCAGTACTGAGGGAGCACCGCAATGTCAGAGGGTCAGTATTGAGGGAGCGCCGCAATGTCAGAGGGTCGGTACTGAGGGAGTGCCTCACTGTCGGATGGTCAGTATTTTGGGAGTGACGCACAGTGAGAGGGTCACTGCTGAGGGTGCGCTGCACTGTTGCAGGGTCAGTACTGAGGGAGTGACGCACAGTGAGAGGGTCACTGCTGAGGGTGCGCTGCACTGTCGGAGGGTCAGCGCTGAGGGAGTGCTGCACTGTCGGAGTGTCAGCAGTGAGAGAGGACCGCACTGTCGGAGGGTCAGTACTGAGGGAGCGCCGCACTGTGTGAGGGTCAGTACTGAGGGAGTGCCGCACTGTCGGAGGATCAGTACTGAAGGAGTATCTCACTGTCGGAGGGTCAGTACAGAGGGAGCGCCGCAGTTTCGGAGGGTCAGTACTGAGGGAGTGCCTCACTGTTGGAGAGTCAATACTGAAGTATTGCCGCACTGTCGGAGGGTGAGTACTGAGGGAGTGACGCACAGTGAGAGGGTCACTTCTGAGGGTGTGCTGCACTGTCGGAGGGTCAGCGCTGAGGGAGTGCTGCACTGTCGGAGTGTCAGTACTGAGGGAGTGCTGCACTGTCGGAGGGTCAGTGCTGAGGAAGTGCTGCACTGTCGGAGGGTCAGCAGTGAGAGAGGACCGCACTGTCGGAGGGTCAGTACTGAGGGAGCGCCGCACTGTGTGAGGGTGAGTACTGAGGGAGTGCCGCACTGTCGGTGGGTCAGTACTGAGTGAGTGCTGTACTGTCGCAGGGTCAGGACTGAGGGAGTGCTGCACTGTTGGAGGGTCAGTGCTGAGGAGGTGCTGTACTGTCGCAGGGTTAGTACTGAAGGAGTATCGCACTGTCGGAGGGTCAGTACAGAGGGAGCGCCGCTGTTTCGGAGGGTCAGTACTGAGGGAGTGCCTCACTGTTGGAGAGTCAATACTGAAGTATTGCCGCACTGTTGGAGGGTCAGTACTGAGGGAGTGCCGCACTGTTGGAGGGTCAGTACTGAGGGAGTGCCGCACTGTTGGAGGGTCAGTACTGAGGGAGTGCTGCACCGTTGGAGGGTCAGTACTGAGGGAGTGCTGCACTGTTGGAGGGTCAGTGCTGAGGAGGTGCTGTACTGTCGGAGGGTTAGTACTGAGGGAGTGCTGCACTGTCGGAGGGTCAGTACTGAGGGAGCGCCTCACTGTGTGAGGGTCAGTACTGAGGGAATGCTGCACTGTCGGACGGTCAGTACTGAGGGAGCACCGCAATGTCGGAGGGTCAGTATTGAGGGAGCGCCGCAATGTCAGAGGGTCAGTACTGAGGGAGTGCCTCACTGTCGGATGGCCAGTATTGAGGGAGTGACGCACAGTGAGAGGGTCACTGCTGAGGGTGCGCTGCACTGTCGGAGGGTCAGCGCTGAGGGAGTGCTGCACTGTCGGAGGGTCAGTGCTGAGGAAGTGCTGCACTGTCGGAGGGTCAGCAGTGTGAGAGGACCACACTGTCAGAGGGTCAGTACTGAGGGAGCGCCGCACTGTGTGAGGGTCAGTACTGAGGGTGTGCCGCACTGTCGGAGGGTCAGTACTGAGGGAGTGCCGCACTGTCGGAGGGTCAGTACTGAGTGATTGCTGTACTGTCGCAGGGTCAGGACTGAGGGAGTGCTGCACTGTTGGAGGGTCAGTGCTGAGGAGGTGCTGTACTGTCGGAGGGTTAGTACTGAGGGAGTGCTGCCCTGTCGGAGGGTCAGTACTGAGGGAGCGCCTCACTGTGTGAGGGTCAGTACTGTGGGAGTGCTGCACTGTCGGACGGTCAGTACTGAGGGAGCACCGCAATGTCGGAGGGTCAGTATTGAGGGAGCGCCGCAATGTCAGAGGGTCAGTACTGAGGGAGTGCCTCACTGTCGGATGGTCAGTATTTTGGGAGTGACGCACAGTGAGAGGGTCACTGCTGAGGGTGTGCTGCACTGTTGGAGGGTCAGTACTGAGGGAGTGACACACAGTGAGAGGGTCACTGCTGAGGGTGCGCTGCACTGTCGGAGGGTCAGCGCTGAGGGAGTGCTGCACTGTCGGAGTGTCAGCAGTGAAAGAGGACCGCACTGTCGGAGGGTCAGTACTGAGGGAGCGCCGCACTGTGTGAGGGTCAGTACTGAGGGAGTGCTGCAGTGTCGGAGGGTCAGTCCTGAGGTAGTGCCTCACTGTTGGAGGGTGAGTAATGAAGGAGTGTCGCACTGTCGGAGGGTCAGTACTGAGGGATTGTTGCACTGTCGGAGGGTCAGAACTGATGGAGAGCCGCACTGTCGGAGGGTCAGTACTGAGGGAGTGCAGTACTGTCGGAGGGTCAGTACTGAGGGAGTGCAGTACTGTCGGAGGGTCAGTACTGAGGGAGCGCCGCACTGTTGAAGGGTCAGTACTGAGGGAGTGCCGCAATGTTGGAGGGTCAGTACTGAAGGCATGCCGCACTATTGGAGGGTCAGTACTGAGGGAGCGCCGCACTTTCGGAGGGTCAGTACTGAGGGAGCGCCGCACTGTCGGAGGGTCAGTACTGAGGGAGTGCCGCACTGTCGGAGTGTCAGTACTGAAGGAGTGCCGCACTATTGGCGGGTCAGTACTGAGGGAGCGCCGCACTGTCGGAGGGTCAGTACTGAGGGAGCGCCGCACTGTCGGTGGATCAGTACTGAGGGAGCGCCGCACTGTCGGACGGTCAGTACTGAGTGAGTGCCGCACTGTCGGAGGATCAGTACTGAAGGAGTATCGCACTGTCGGATGGTCAGTACAGAGGGAGCGCCGCAGTGTCGGAGGGTCAGTACAGAGGGAGCGCCGCAGTGTCGGAGGGTCAGTACTGAGGGAGTGCCTCACTGTTGGAGATTCAATACTGAAGTATTGTCGCACTGTCAGAGGGTCAGTTCTGAGGGAGTGCCGCACTGTCGGAGGGTCAGTACTGTGAGAGCGCCGCACTGTCACAGGGTCAGTACTGAGGGAGCGCCTCACTATCACAGGGTGAGTACTGTGGGAGCGCCACACTGTCGGAGGGTCAATACTGAGTAAGTGCCGCACTGTCAGAGGGTCAGTGCTGAGGGAGCGCCGCAGTGTGTGAGGGTCAGTACTGAGGGAGTGCTGTACTGTCAGAGGGTCAGTACAGAGGAAGTGTCGCACTGTCCGAGGTTCAGTGCTGAGGAAGTGCTGCACTGTTTTGAGGGTCCGTACTGAGGGTGCAGCACGTTGTCGGAGTGTCAATACTGAAGGAGCGCCGCACTGTTGGAGGGTCAGTACTGAGTGAGTGCCTCACTGTCGGAGGGTCAGTACTGAGGTATAGCCGCACTGTCGGAGGGTCAGTACCGAGGGAACGCCGCTCTTTTGGAGAGTCAGTACTGAGGGAGCGCCGCACTGTCGGAGAGTCAGTACTGAGGGAGTGCCGCACTGTCGGAGAGTCAGTACTGAGGGAGCGCCGCACTGTCGGAGAGTCAGTACTGAGGGAGTGCCGCACTGTCGGAGGGTCAGTACTGAGGGAGTGCCGTACTGTCAGAGGGTCAGTACTGAGGGAGTGCCGCACTGTCGGAGGGTCAGTACTGAGGGAGCGCCGCACTGTCAGTGGGTCAGTACTGAGGGAGTGCCGCACTGTCGGAGGGTCAGTACTGAGGGAGCGCCGCACTGTCAGAGTGTCAGTACTGAGGGAGTCCCGCACTGTCGGAGGGTCAGTACTGAGGGTGCGCCGCACTGTCGGAGGGTCAGTACTGAGGGAGCGCCGCGCTGTCTGAGGGATAGTACTGAGGGAGTGCCGCGCTGTCGGAGGGTCAGTACTGAGGGAGCGCCGCGCTGTCGGAGGGTCAGTACTGAAGGAGCGCCGCGCTGTCGGAGGGTCAGTACTGAGGGAGTGCCGCACTGTCAGTGGGTCAGTACTGAGGGAGCACCGCACTGTCGGAGGGTCAGTACTGAGGGAGCGCCACACTGTCGGAGGGTCAGTACTGAGGGAGCGCCTCACTGTGTGAGGGTCAGTACTGTGTGAGTGCTGCACTGTCGGACGGTCAGTACTGAGGGAGCACCGCAATGTCGGAGGGTCAGTATTGAGGGAGCGCCGCAATGTCAGAGGGTCAGTACTGAGGGAGTGCCTCACTGTCGGATGGTCAGTATTTTGGGAGTGACGCACAGTGAGAGGGTCACTGCTGAGGGTGTGCTGCACTGTTGGAGGGTCAGTACTGAGGGAGTGACGCACAGTGAGAGGGTCACTGCTGAGGGTGCGCTGCACTGTCGGAGGGTCAGTACTGAGGGAGTGCCGCACTGTCGGAGGATCAGTACTGAAGGAGTATCGCACTGTCGGAGGGTCAGTACAGAGGGAGCGCCGCAGTTTCGGAGGGTCAGTACTGAGGGAGTGCCTCATTGTTGGAGAGTCAATACTGAAGTATTGCCGCACTGTCGGAGGGTCAGTACTGAGGGAGAGACGCACAGTGAGAGGGTCACTGCTGAGGGTGCGCTGCACTGTTGGAGGGTCAGTACTGAGGGAGTGACGCACAGTGAGAGGGTCACTTCTGAGGGTGCGCTGCACTGTCGGAGGGTCAGCGCTGAGGGAGTGCTGCACTGTCGGAGTGTCAGAACTGAGGGAGTGCTGCACTGTCGGAGGGTCAGTGCTGAGGAAGTGCTGCAATGTCGGAGGGTCAGCAGTGAGAGAGGACCGCACTGTCGGAGGGTCAGTACTGAGGGAGCGCCGCACGGTGTGAGGGTGAGTATTGAGGGAGTGCGGCACTGTCGGTGGGTCAGTATTGAGTGAGTGCTGTACTGTCGCAGGGTCAGGACTGAGGGAGTGCTGCACTGTTGGAGGGTCAGTGCTGAGGAGGTGCTGTACTGTCGGAGGGTTAGTACTGAAGGAGTATCGCACTGTCGGAGGGTCAGTACAGAGGGAGCGCCGCAGTTTCGGAGGGTCAGTACTGAGGGAGTGCCTCACTGTTGGAGAGTCATTACTGAAGTATTGCCGCACCGTTGGAGGGTCAGTACTGAGGGAGTGCTGCACTGTTGGAGGGTCAGTGCTGAGGAGGTGCTGTACTGTCGGAGGGTTAGTACTGAGGGAGTGCTGCACTGTCGGAGGGTCAGTACTGAGGGAGCGCCTCACTATGTGAGGGTCAGTACTGAGGGAATGCTGCACTGTCGGACGGTCAGTACTGAGGGAGCACCGCAATGTCGGAGGGTCAGTATTGAGGGAGCGCCGCAATGTCAGAGGGTCAGTACTGAGGGAGTGCCTCACTGTCGGATGGTCAGTATTGAGGGAGTGACGCACAGTGAGAGGGTCACTGCTGAGGGTGCGCTGCACTGTCGGAGGGTCAGCGCTGAGGGAGTGCTGCACTGTCGGAGGGTCAGTGCTGAGGAAGTGCTGCACTGTCGGAGGGTCAGCAGTGAGAGAGGACCACACTGTCGGAGGGTCAGTACTGAGGGAGCGCCGCACTGTGTGAGGGTCAGTACTGAGGGAGTGCCGCACTGTCGGAGGGTCAGTACTGAGTGATTGCTGTACTGTCGCAGGGTCAGGACTGAGGGAGTGCTGCACTGTTGGAGGTTCAGTGCTGAGGAGGTGCTGTACTGTCGGAGGGTTAGTACTGAGGGAGTGCTGCACTGTCGGAGGGTCAGTACTGAGGGAGCGCCTCACTGTGTGAGGGTCAGGACTGTGGGAGTGCTGCACTATCGGACGGTCAGTACTGAGGGAGCACCGCAATGTCAGAGGGTCAGTATTGAGGGAGCGCCGCAATGTCAGAGGGTCGGTACTGAGGGAGTGCCTCACTGTCGGATGGTCAGTATTTTGGGAGTGACGCACAGTGAGAGGGTCACTGCTGAGGGTGCGCTGCACTGTTGCAGGGTCAGTACTGAGGGAGTGACGCAGTTTCGGAGGGTCAGTACTGAGGGAGTGCCTCACTGTTGGAGAGTCAATACTGAAGTATTGCCGCACTGTCGGAGGGTCAGTACTGAGGGAGTGACGCACAGTGAGAGGGTCACTTCTGAGGGTGTGCTGCACTGTCGGAGGGTCAGCGCTGAGGGAGTGCTGCACTGTCGGAGTGTCAGTACTGAGGGAGTGCTGCACTGTCGGAGGGTCAGTGCTGAGGAAGTGCTGCACTGTCGGAGGGTCAGCAGTGAGAGAGGACCGCACTGTCGGAGGGTCAGTACTGAGGGAGCGCCGCACTGTGTGAGGGTGAGTACTGAGGGAGTGCCGCACTGTCGGTGGGTCAGTACTGAGTGAGTGCTGTACTGTCGCAGGGTCAGGACTGAGGGAGTGCTGCACTGTTGGAGGGTCAGTGCTGAGGAGGTGCTGTACTGTCGCAGGGTTAGTACTGAAGGAGTATCGCACTGTCGGAGGGTCAGTACAGAGGGAGCGCCGCTGTTTCGGAGGGTCAGTACTGAGGGAGTGCCTCACTGTTGGAGAGTCAATACTGAAGTATTGCCGCACTGTTGGAGGGTCAGTACTGAGGGAGTGCCGCACTGTTGGAGGGTCAGTACTGAGGGAGTGCCGCACTGTTGGAGGGTCAGTACTGAGGGAGTGCTGCACTGTTGGAGGGTCAGTACTGAGGGAGTGCTGCACTGTTGGAGGGTCAGTGCTGAGGAGGTGCTGTACTGTCGGAGGGTTAGTACTGAGGGAGTGCTGCACTGTCGGAGGGTCAGTACTGAGGGAGCGCCTCACTGTGTGAGGGTCAGTACTGAGGGAATGCTGCACTGTCGGACGGTCAGTACTGAGGGAGCACCGCAATGTCGGAGGGTCAGTATTGAGGGAGCGCCGCAAAGTCAGAGGGTCAGTACTGAGGGAGTGCCTCACTGTCGGATGGCCAGTATTGAGGGAGTGACGCACAGTGAGAGGGTCACTGCTGAGGGTGCGCTGCACTGTCGGAGGGTCAGCGCTGAGGGAGTGCTGCACTGTCGGAGGGTCAGTGCTGAGGAAGTGCTGCACTGTCGGAGGGTCAGCAGTGTGAGAGGACCACACTGTCAGAGGGTCAGTACTGAGGGAGCGCCGCACTGTGTGAGGGTCAGTACTGAGGGTGTGCCGCACTGTCGGAGGGTCAGTACTGAGTGATTGCTGTACTGTCGCAGGGTCAGGACTGAGGGAGTGCTGCACTGTTGGAGGGTCAGTGCTGAGGAGGTGCTGTACTGTCGGAGGGTTAGTACTGAGGGAGTGCTGCCCTGTCGGAGGGTCAGTACTGAGGGAGCGCCTCACTGTGTGAGGGTCAGTACTGTGGGAGTGCTGCACTGTCGGACGGTCAGTACTGAGGGAGCACCGCAATGTCGGAGGGTCAGTATTGAGGGAGCGCCGCAATGTCAGAGGGTCAGTACTGAGGGAGTGCCTCACTGTCGGATGGTCAGTATTTTGGGAGTGACGCACAGTGAGAGGGTCACTGCTGAGGGTGTGCTGCACTGTTGGAGGGTCAGTACTGAGGGAGTGACGCACAGTGAGAGGGTCACTGCTGAGGGTGCGCTGCACTGTCGGAGGGTCAGCGCTGAGGGAGTGCTGCACTGTCGGAGGGTCAGTACTGAGGGAGTGCCGCACTGTCGGAGGGTCAGTACTGAGGGAGCGCCGCACTGTGTGAGGGTCAGTACTGAGGGAGTGCTGCAGTGTCGGAGGGTCAGTCCTGAGGTAGTGCCTCACTGTTGGAGGGTGAGTAATGAAGGAGTGTCGCACTGTCGGAGGGTCAGCACTGAGGGATTGTTGCACTGTCGGAGGGTCAGAACTGATGGAGAGCCGCACTGTCGGAGGGTCAGTACTGAGGGAGTGCAGTACTGTCGGAGGGTCAGTACTGAGGGAGTGCAGTACTGTCGGAGGGTCAGTACTGAGGGAGTGCCGCACTGTTGAAGGGTCAGTACTGAGGGAGTGCCGCAATGTTGGAGGGTCAGTACTGAAGGCATGCCGCACTATTGGAGGGTCAGTACTGAGGGAGCGCCGCACTTTCGGAGGGTCAGTACTGAGGGAGCGCCGCACTGTCGGAGGGTCAGTACTGAGGGAGTGCCGCACTGTCGGAGTGTCAGTACTGAAGGAGTGCCGCACTATTGGCGGGTCAGTACTGAGGGAGCGCCGCACTGTCGGAGGGTCAGTACTGAGGGAGCGCCGCACTGTCGGTGGATCAGTACTGAGGGAGCGCCGCACTGTCGGACGGTCAGTACTGAGAGAGTGCCGCACTGTCGGAGGATCAGTACTGAAGGAGTATCGCACTGTCGGATGGTCAGTACAGAGGGAGCGCCGCAGTGTCGGAGGGTCAGTACAGAGGGAGCGCCGCAGTGTCGGAGGGTCAGTACTGAGGGAGTGCCTCACTGTTGGAGATTCAATACTGAAGTATTGTCGCACTGTCAGAGGGTCAATTCTGAGGGAGTGCCGCACTGTCGGAGGGTCAGTACTGTGAGAGCGCCGCACTGTCACAGGGTCAGTACTGAGGGAGCGCCTCACTATCACAGGGTGAGTACTGTGGGAGCGCCACACTGTCGGAGGGTCAATACTGAGTAAGTGCCGCACTGTCAGAGGGTCAGTGCTGAGGGAGCGCCGCAGTGTGTGAGGGTCAGTACTGAGGGAGTGCTGTACTGTCAGAGGGTCAGTACAGAGGAAGTGTCGCACTGTCCGAGGTTCAGTGCTGAGGAAGTGCTGCACTGTTTTGAGGGTCCGTACTGAGGGTGCAGCACGTTGTCGGAGTGTCAATACTGAAGGAGCGCCGCACTGTTGGAGGGTCAGTACTGAGTGAGTGCCTCACTGTCGGAGGGTCAGTACTGAGGTATAGCCGCACTGTCGGAGGGTCAGTACCGAGGGAACGCCGCTCTTTTGGAGAGTCAGTACTGAGGGAGCGCCGCACTGTCGGAGAGTCAGTACTGAGGGAGTGCCGCACTGTCGGAGAGTCAGTACTGAGGGAGCGCCGCACTGTCGGAGAGTCAGTACTGAGGGAGTGCCGCACTGTCGGAGGGTCAGTACTGAGGGAGTGCCGTACTGTCGGAGGGTCAGTACTGAGGGAGCGCCGCACTGTCAGTGGGTCAGTACTGAGGGAGTGCCGCACTGTCGGAGGGTCAGTACTGAGGGAGCGCCGCACTGTCAGAGTGTCAGTACTGAGGGAGTCCCGCACTGTCGGAGGGTCAGTACTGAGGGTGCGCCGCACTGTCGGAGGGTCAGTACTGAGGGAGTGCCGCGCTGTCTGAGGGATAGTACTGAGGGAGTGCCGCGCTGTCGGAGGGTCAGTACTGAGGGAGCGCCGCGCTGTCGGAGGGTCAGTAATGAAGGAGCGCCGCGCTGTCGGAGGGTCAGTACTGAGGGAGTGCCGCACTGTCAGAGGGTCAGTACTGAGGGAGCACCGCACTGTCGGAGGGTCAGTACTGAGGGAGCGCCACACTGTCGGAGGGTCAGTACTGAGGGAGCGCCTCACTGTGTGAGGGTCAGTACTGTGTGAGTGCTGCACTGTCGGACGGTCAGTACTGAGGGAGCACCGCAATGTCGGAGGGTCAGTATTGAGGGAGCGCCGCAATGTCAGAGGGTCAGTACTGAGGGAGTGCCTCACTGTCGGATGGTCAGTATTTTGGGAGTGACGCACAGTGAGAGGGTCACTGCTGAGGGTGTGCTGCACTGTTGGAGGGTCAGTACTGAGGGAGTGACGCACAGTGAGAGGGTCACTGCTGAGGGTGCGCTGCACTGTCGGAGGGTCAGTACTGAGGGAGTGCCGCACTGTCGGAGGATCAGTACTGAAGGAGTATCGCACTGTCGGAGGGTCAGTACAGAGGGAGCGCCGCAGTTTCGGAGGGTCAGTACTGAGGGAGTGCCTCATTGTTGGAGAGTCAATACTGAAGTATTGCCGCACTGTCGGAGGGTCAGTACTGAGGGAGCGCCGCACTGTCAGTGGGTCAGTACTGAGGGAGTGCCGCACTGTCGGAGGGTCAGTACTGAGGGAGCGCCGCACTGTCAGAGTGTCAGTACTGAGGGAGTCCCGCACTGTCGGAGGGTCAGTACTGAGGGTGCGCCGCACTGTCGGAGGGTCAGTACTGAGGGAGTGCCGCGCTGTCTGAGGGATAGTACTGAGGGAGTGCCGCGCTGTCGGAGGGTCAGTACTGAGGGAGCGCCGCGCTGTCGGAGGGTCAGTACTGAAGGAGCGCCGCGCTGTCGGAGGGTCAGTACTGAGGGAGTGCCGCACTGTCAGAGGGTCAGTACTGAGGGAGCACCGCACTGTCGGAGGGTCAGTACTGAGGGAGCGCCACACTGTCGGAGGGTCAGTACTGAGGGAGCGCCTCACTGTGTGAGGGTCAGTACTGTGTGAGTGCTGCACTGTCGGACGGTCAGTACTGAGGGAGCACCGCAATGTCGGAGGGTCAATATTGAGGGAGCGCCGCAATGTCAGAGGGTCAGTACTGAGGGAGTGCCTCACTGTCGGATGGTCAGTATTTTGGGAGTGACGCACAGTGAGAGGGTCACTGCTGAGGGTGTGCTGCACTGTTGGAGGGTCAGTACTGAGGGAGTGACGCACAGTGAGAGGGTCACTGCTGAGGGTGCGCTGCACTGTCGGAGGGTCAGTACTGAGGGAGTGCCGCACTGTCGGAGGATCAGTACTGAAGGAGTATCGCACTGTCGGAGGGTCAGTACAGAGGGAGCGCCGCAGTTTCGGAGGGTCAGTACTGAGGGAGTGCCTCATTGTTGGAGAGTCAATACTGAAGTATTGCCGCACTGTCGGAGGGTCAGTACTGAGGGAGAGACGCACAGTGAGAGGGTCACTGCTGAGGGTGCGCTGCACTGTTGGAGGGTCAGTACTGAGGGAGTGACGCACAGTGAGAGGGTCACTTCTGAGGGTGCGCTGCACTGTCGGAGGGTCAGCGCTGAGGGAGTGCTGCACTGTCGGAGTGTCAGAACTGAGGGAGTGCTGCACTGTCGGAGGGTCAGTGCTGAGGAAGTGCTGCAATGTCGGAGGGTCAGCAGTGAGAGAGGACCGCACTGTCGGAGGGTCAGTACTGAGGGAGCACCGCACGGTGTGAGGGTGAGTATTGAGGGAGTGCGGCACTGTCGGTGGGTCAGTATTGAGTGAGTGCTGTACTGTCGCAGGGTCAGGACTGAGGGAGTGCTGCACTGTTGGAGGGTCAGTGCTGAGGAGGTGCTGTACTGTCGGGGGGTTAGTACTGAAGGAGTATCGCACTGTCGGAGGGTCAGTACAGAGGGAGCGCCGCAGTTTCGGAGGGTCAGTACTGAGGGAGTGCCTCACTGTTGGAGAGTCATTACTGAAGTATTGCCGCACCGTTGGAGGGTCAGTACTGAGGGAGTGCTGCACTGTTGGAGGGTCAGTGCTGAGGAGGTGCTGTACTGTCGGAGGGTTAGTACTGAGGGAGTGCTGCACTGTCGGAGGGTCAGTACTGAGGGAGCGCCTCACTATGTGAGGATCAGTACTGAGGGAATGCTGCACTGTCGGACGGTCAGTACTGAGGGAGCACCGCAATGTCGGAGGGTCAGTATTGAGGGAGCGCCGCAATGTCAGAGGGTCAGTACTGAGGGAGTGCCTCACTGTCGGATGGTCAGTATTGAGGGAGTGACGCACAGTGAGAGGGTCACTGCTGAGGGTGCGCTGCACTGTCGGAGGGTCAGCGCTGAGGGAGTGCTGCACTGTCGGAGGGTCAGTGCTGAGGAAGTGCTGCACTGTCGGAGGGTCAGCAGTGAGAGAGGACCACACTGTCGGAGGGTCAGTACTGAGGGAGCGCCGCACTGTGTGAGGGTCAGTACTGAGGGAGTGCCGCACTGTCGGAGGGTCAGTACTGAGTGATTGCTGTACTGTCGCAGGGTCAGGACTGAGGGAGTGCTGCACTGTTGGAGGTTCAGTGCTGAGGAGGTGCTGTACTGTCGGAGGGTTAGTACTGAGGGAGTGCTGCACTGTCGGAGGGTCAGTACTGAGGGAGCGCCTCACTGTGTGAGGGTCAGGACTGTGGGAGTGCTGCACTATCGGACGGTCAGTACTGAGGGAGCACCGCAATGTCAGAGGGTCAGTATTGAGGGAGCGCCGCAATGTCAGAGGGTCGGTACTGAGGGAGTGCCTCACTGTCGGATGGTCAGTATTTTGGGAGTGACGCACAGTGAGAGGGTCACTGCTGAGGGTGCGCTGCACTGTTGCAGGGTCAGTACTGAGGGAGTGACGCACAGTGAGAGGGTCACTGCTGAGGGTGCGCTGCACTGTCGGAGGGTCAGCGCTGAGGGAGTGCTGCACTGTCGGAGTGTCAGCAGTGAGAGAGGACCGCACTGTCGGAGGGTCAGTACTGAGGGAGCGCCGCACTGTGTGAGGGTCAGTACTGAGGGAGTGCCGCACTGTCGGAGGATCAGTACTGAAGGAGTATCTCACTGTCGGAGGGTCAGTACAGAGGGAGCGCCGCAGTTTCGGAGGGTCAGTACTGAGGGAGTGCCTCACTGTTGGAGAGTCAATACTGAAGTATTGCCGCACTGTCGGAGGGTCAGTACTGAGGGAGTGACGCACAGTGAGAGGGTCACTTCTGAGGGTGTGCTGCACTGTCGGAGGGTCAGCGCTGAGGGAGTGCTGCACTGTCGGAGTGTCAGTACTGAGGGAGTGCTGCACTGTCGGAGGGTCAGCAGTGAGAGAGGACCACACTGTCGGAGGGTCAGTACTGAGGGAGCGCCGCACTGTGTGAGGGTCAGTACTGAGGGAGTGCCGCACTGTCGGAGGGTCAGTACTGAGTGATTGCTGTACTGTCGCAGGGTCAGGACTGAGGGAGTGCTGCACTGTTGGAGGTTCAGTGCTGAGGAGGTGCTGTACTGTCGGAGGGTTAGTACTGAGGGAGTGCTGCACTGTCGGAGGGTCAGTACTGAGGGAGCGCCTCACTGTGTGAGGGTCAGGACTGTGGGAGTGCTGCACTATCGGACGGTCAGTACTGAGGGAGCACCGCAATGTCAGAGGGTCAGTATTGAGGGAGCGCCGCAATGTCAGAGGGTCGGTACTGAGGGAGTGCCTCACTGTCGGATGGTCAGTATTTTGGGAGTGACGCACAGTGAGAGGGTCACTGCTGAGGGTGCGCTGCACTGTTGCAGGGTCAGTACTGAGGGAGTGACGCACAGTGAGAGGGTCACTGCTGAGGGTGCGCTGCACTGTCGGAGGGTCAGCGCTGAGGGAGTGCTGCACTGTCGGAGTGTCAGCAGTGAGAGAGGACCGCACTGTCGGAGGGTCAGTACTGAGGGAGCGCCGCACTGTGTGAGGGTCAGTACTGAGGGAGTGCCGCACTGTCGGAGGATCAGTACTGAAGGAGTATCTCACTGTCGGAGGGTCAGTACAGAGGGAGCGCCGCAGTTTCGGAGGGTCAGTACTGAGGGAGTGCCTCACTGTTGGAGAGTCAATACTGAAGTATTGCCGCACTGTCGGAGGGTCAGTACTGAGGGAGTGACGCACAGTGAGAGGGTCACTTCTGAGGGTGTGCTGCACTGTCGGAGGGTCAGCGCTGAGGGAGTGCTGCACTGTCGGAGTGTCAGTACTGAGGGAGTGCTGCACTGTCGGAGGGTCAGCAGTGAGAGAGGACCACACTGTCGGAGGGTCAGTACTGAGGGAGCGCCGCACTGTGTGAGGGTCAGTACTGAGGGAGTGCCGCACTGTCGGAGGGTCAGTACTGAGTGATTGCTGTACTGTCGCAGGGTCAGGACTGAGGGAGTGCTGCACTGTTGGAGGTTCAGTGCTGAGGAGGTGCTGTACTGTCGGAGGGTTAGTACTGAGGGAGTGCTGCACTGTCGGAGGGTCAGTACTGAGGGAGCACCTCACTGTGTGAGGGTCAGGACTGTGGGAGTGCTGCACTATCGGACGGTCAGTACTGAGGGAGCACCGCAATGTCAGAGGGTCAGTATTGAGGGAGCGCCGCAATGTCAGAGGGTCGGTACTGAGGGAGTGCCTCACTGTCGGATGGTCAGTATTTTGGGAGTGACGCACAGTGAGAGGGTCACTGCTGAGGGTGCGCTGCACTGTTGCAGGGTCAGTACTGAGGAAGTGACGCACAGTGAGAGGGTCACTGCTGAGGGTGCGCTGCACTGTCGGAGGGTCAGCGCTGAGGGAGTGCTGCACTGTCGGAGTGTCAGCAGTGAGAGAGGACCGCACTGTCGGAGGGTCAGTACTGAGGGAGCGCCGCACTGTGTGAGGGTCAGTACTGAGGGAGTGCCGCACTGTCGGAGGATCAGTACTGAAGGAGTATCTCACTGTCGGAGGGTCAGTACAGAGGGAGCGCCGCAGTTTCGGAGGGTCAGTACTGAGGGAGTGCCTCACTGTTGGAGAGTCAATACTGAAGTATTGCCGCACTGTCGGAGGGTGAGTACTGAGGGAGTGACGCACAGTGAGAGGGTCACTTCTGAGGGTGTGCTGCACTGTCGGAGGGTCAGCGCTGAGGGAGTGCTGCACTGTCGGAGTGTCAGTACTGAGGGAGTGCTGCACTGTCGGAGGGTCAGTGCTGAGGAAGTGCTGCACTGTCGGAGGGTCAGCAGTGAGAGAGGACCGCACTGTCGGAGGGTCAGTACTGAGGGAGCGCCGCACTGTGTGAGGGTGAGTACTGAGGGAGTGCCGCACTGTCGGTGGGTCAGTACTGAGTGAGTGCTGTACTGTCGCAGGGTCAGGACTGAGGGAGTGCTGCACTGTTGGAGGGTCAGTGCTGAGGAGGTGCTGTACTGTCGCAGGGTTAGTACTGAAGGAGTATCGCACTGTCGGAGGGTCAGTACAGAGGGAGCGCCGCTGTTTCGGAGGGTCAGTACTGAGGGAGTGCCTCACTGTTGGAGAGTCAATACTGAAGTATTGCCGCACTGTTGGAGGGTCAGTACTGAGGGAGTGCCGCACTGTTGGAGGGTCAGTACTGAGGGAGTGCCGCACTGTTGGAGGGTCAGTACTGAGGGAGTGCTGCACTGTTGGAGGGTCAGTACTGAGGGAGTGCTGCACTGTTGGAGGGTCAGTGCTGAGGAGGTGCTGTACTGTCGGAGGGTTAGTACTGAGGGAGTGCTGCACTGTCGGAGGGTCAGTACTGAGGGAGCGCCTCACTCTGTGAGGGTCAGTACTGAGGGAATGCTGCACTGTCGGACGGTCAGTACTGAGGGAGCACCGCAATGTCGGAGGGTCAGTATTGAGGGAGCGCCGCAAAGTCAGAGGGTCAGTACTGAGGGAGTGCCTCACTGTCGGATGGTCAGTATTGAGGGAGTGACGCACAGTGAGAGGGTCACTGCTGAGGGTGCGCTGCACTGTCGGAGGGTCAGCATGAGGGAGTGCTGCACTGTCGGAGGGTCAGTGCTGAGGAAGTGTTGCACTGTCGGAGGGTCAGCAGTGAGAGAGGACCACACTGTCGGAGGGTCAGTACTGAGGGAGCGCTGCACTGTGTGAGGGTCAGTACTGAGGGAGTGCCGCACTGTCGGAGGGTCAGTACTGAGTGATTGCTGTACTGTCGCAGGGTCAGGACTGAGGGAGTGCTGCACTGTTGGAGGTTCAGTGCTGAGGAGGTGCTGTACTGTCGGAGGGTTAGTACTGAGGGAGTGCTGCACTGTCGGAGGGTCAGTACTGAGGGAGCGCCTCACTGTGTGAGGGTCAGGACTGTGGGAGTGCTGCACTATCGGACGGTCAGTACTGAGGGAGCACCGCAATGTCAGAGGGTCAGTATTGAGGGAGCGCCGCAATGTCAGAGGGTCGGTACTGAGGGAGTGCCTCACTGTCGGATGGTCAGTATTTTGGGAGTGACGCACAGTGAGAGGGTCACTGCTGAGGGTGCGCTGCACTGTTGCAGGGTCAGTACTGAGGGAGTGACGCACAGTGAGAGGGTCACTGCTGAGGGTGCGCTGCACTGTCGGAGGGTCAGCGCTGAGGGAGTGCTGCACTGTCGGAGTGTCAGCAGTGAGAGAGGACCGCACTGTCGGAGGGTCAGTACTGAGGGAGCGCCGCACTGTGTGAGGGTCAGTACGGAGGGAGTGCCGCACTGTCGGAGGATCAGTACTGAAGGAGTATCTCACTGTCGGAGGGTCAGTACAGAGGGAGCGCCGCAGTTTCGGAGGGTCAGTACTGAGGGAGTGCCTCACTGTTGGAGAGTCAATACTGAAGTATTGCCGCACTGTCGGAGGGTCAGTACTGAGGGAGTGACGCACAGTGAGAGGGTCACTTCTGAGGGTGTGCTGCACTGTCGGAGGGTCAGCGCTGAGGGAGTGCTGCACTGTCGGAGTGTCAGTACTGAGGGAGTGCTGCACTGTCGGAGGGTCAGCAGTGAGAGAGGACCACACTGTCGGAGGGTCAGTACTGAGGGAGCGCCGCACTGTGTGAGGGTCAGTACTAAGGGAGTGCCGCACTGTCGGAGGGTCAGTACTGAGTGATTGCTGTACTGTCGCAGGGTCAGGACTGAGGGAGTGCTGCACTGTTGGAGGTTCAGTGCTGAGGAGGTGCTGTACTGTCGGAGGGTTAGTACTGAGGGAGTGCTGCACTGTCGGAGGGTCAGTACTGAGGGAGCGCCTCACTGTGTGAGGGTCAGGACTGTGGGAGTGCTGCACTATCGGACGGTCAGTACTGAGGGAGCACCGCAATGTCAGAGGGTCAGTATTGAGGGAGCGCCGCAATGTCAGAGGGTCGGTACTGAGGGAGTGCCTCACTGTCGGATGGTCAGTATTTTGGGAGTGACGCACAGTGAGAGGGTCACTGCTGAGGGTGCGCTGCACTGTTGCAGGGTCAGTACTGAGGGAGTGACGCACAGTGAGAGGGTCACTGCTGAGGGTGCGCTGCACTGTCGGAGGGTCAGCGCTGAGGGAGTGCTGCACTGTCGGAGTGTCAGCAGTGATAGAGGACCGCACTGTCGGAGGGTCAGTACTGAGGGAGCGCCGCACTGTGTGAGGGTCAGTACTGAGGGAGTGCCGCACTGTCGGAGGATCAGTACTGAAGGAGTATCTCACTGTCGGAGGGTCAGTACAGAGGGAGCGCCGCAGTTTCGGAGGGTCAGTACTGAGGGAGTGCCTCACTGTTGGAGAGTCAATACTGAAGTATTGCCGCACTGTCGGAGGGTCAGTACTGAGGGAGTGACGCACAGTGAGAGGGTCACTTCTGAGGGTGTGCTGCACTGTCGGAGGGTCAGCGCTGAGGGAGTGCTGCACTGTCGGAGTGTCAGTACTGAGGGAGTGCTACACTGTCGGAGGGTCAGCAGTGAGAGAGGACCACACTGTCGGAGGGTCAGTACTGAGGGAGCGCCGCACTGTGTGAGGGTCAGTACTGAGGGAGTGCCGCACTGTCGGAGGGTCAGTACTGAGTGATTGCTGTACTGTCGCAGGGTCAGGACTGAGGGAGTGCTGCACTGTTGGAGGTTCAGTGCTGAGGAGGTGCTGTACTGTCGGAGGGTTAGTACTGAGGGAGTGCTGCACTGTCGGAGGGTCAGTACTGAGGGAGCGCCTCACTGTGTGAGGGTCAGGACTGTGGGAGTGCTGCACTATCGGACGGTCAGTACTGAGGGAGAACCGCAATGTCAGAGGGTCAGTATTGAGGGAGCGCCGCAATGTCAGAGGGTCGGTACTGAGGGAGTGCCTCACTGTCGGATGGTCAGTATTTTGGGAGTGACGCACAGTGAGAGGGTCACTGCTGAGGGTGCGCTGCACTGTTGCAGGGTCAGTACTGAGGGAGTGACGCACAGTGAGAGGGTCACTGCTGAGGGTGCGCTGCACTGTCGGAGGGTCAGCGCTGAGGGAGTGCTGCACTGTCGGAGTGTCAGCAGTGAGAGAGGACCGCACTGTCGGAGGGTCAGTACTGAGGGAGCGCCGCACTGTGTGAGGGTCAGTACTGAGGGAGTGCCGCACTGTCGGAGGATCAGTACTGAAGGAGTATCTCACTGTCGGAGGGTCAGTACAGAGGGAGCGCCGCAGTTTCGGAGGGTCAGTACTGAGGGAGTGCCTCACTGTTGGAGAGTCAATACTGAAGTATTGCCGCACTGTCGGAGGGTCAGTACTGAGGGAGTGACGCACAGTGAGAGGGTCACTTCTGAGGGTGTGCTGCACTGTCGGAGGGTCAGCGCTGAGGGAGTGCTGCACTGTCGGAGTGTCAGTACTGAGGGAGTGCTGCACTGTCGGAGGGTCAGTGCTGAGGAAGTGCTGCACTGTCGGAGGGTCAGCAGTGAGAGAGGACCGCACTGTCGGAGGGTCAGTACTGAGGGAGCGCCGCACTGTGTGAGGGTGAGTACTGAGGGAGTGCCGCACTGTCGGTGGGTCAGTACTGAGTGAGTGCTGTACTGTCGCAGGGTCAGGACTGAGGGAGTGCTGCACTGTTGGAGGGTCAGTGCTGAGGAGGTGCTGTACTGTCGCAGGGTTAGTACTGAAGGAGTATCGCACTGTCGGAGGGTCAGTACAGAGGGAGCGCCGCTGTTTCGGAGGGTCAGTACTGAGGGAGTGCCTCACTGTTGGAGAGTCAATACTGAAGTATTGCCGCACTGTTGGAGGGTCAGTACTGAGGGAGTGCCGCACTGTTGGAGGGTCAGTACTGAGGGAGTGCCGCACTGTTGGAGGGTCAGTACTGAGGGAGTGCTGCACTGTTGGAGGGTCAGTACTGAGGGAGTGCCGCACTGTTGGAGGGTCAGTGCTGAGGAGGTGCTGTACTGTCGGAGGGTTAGTACTGAGGGAGTGCTGCACTGTCGGAGGGTCAGTACTGAGGGAGCGCCTCACTCTGTGAGGGTCAGTACTGAGGGAATGCTGCACTGTCGGACGGTCAGTACTGAGGGAGCACCGCAATGTCGGAGGGTCAGTATTGAGGGAGCGCCGCAAAGTCAGAGGGTCAGTACTGAGGGAGTGCCTCACTGTCGGATGGCCAGTATTGAGGGAGTGACGCACAGTGAGAGGGTCACTGCTGAGGGTGCGCTGCACTGTCGGAGGGTCAGCGCTGAGGGAGTGCTGCACTGTCGGAGGGTCAGTGCTGAGGAAGTGCTGCACTGTCGGAGGGTCAGCAGTGTGAGAGGACCACACTGTCAGAGGGTCAGTACTGAGGGAGCGCCGCACTGTGTGAGGGTCAGTACTGAGGGTGTGCCGCACTGTCGGAGGGTCAGTACTGAGTGATTGCTGTACTGTCGCAGGGTCAGGACTGAGGGAGTGCTGCACTGTTGGAGGGTCAGTGCTGAGGAGGTGCTGTACTGTCGGAGGGTTAGTACTGAGGGAGTGCTGCCCTGTCGGAGGGTCAGTACTGAGGGAGCGCCTCACTGTGTGAGGGTCAGTACTGTGGGAGTGCTGCACTGTCGGACGGTCAGTACTGAGGGAGCACCGCAATGTCGGAGGGTCAGTATTGAGGGAGCGCCGCAATGTCAGAGGGTCAGTACTGAGGGAGTGCCTCACTGTCGGATGGTCAGTATTTTGGGAGTGACGCACAGTGAGAGGGTCACTGCTGAGGGTGTGCTGCACTGTTGGAGGGTCAGTACTGAGGGAGTGACGCACAGTGAGAGGGTCACTGCTGAGGGTGCGCTGCACTGTCGGAGGGTCAGTGCTGAGGGAGTGCTGCACTGTCGGAGTGTCAGCAGTGAGAGAGGACCGCACTGTCGGAGGGTCAGTACTGAGGGAGCGCCGCACTGTGTGAGGGTCAGTACTGAGGGAGTGCTGCAGTGTCGGAGGGTCAGTCCTGAGGTAGTGCCTCACTGTTGGAGGGTGAGTAATGAAGGAGTGTCGCACTGTCGGAGGGTCAGCACTGAGGGATTGTTGCACTGTCGGAGGGTCAGTACTGATGGAGAGCCGCACTGTCGGAGGGTCAGTAATGAGGGAGTGCAGTACTGTCGGAGGGTCAGTACTGAGGGAGTGCAGTACTGTCGGAGGGTCAGTACTGAGGGAGTGCCGCACTGTTGAAGGGTCAGTACTGAGGGAGTGCCGCAATGTTGGAGGGTCAGTACTGAAGGCATGCCGCACTATTGGAGGGTCAGTACTGAGGGAGCGCCGCACTGTCGGAGGGTCAGTACTGAGGGAGCGCCGCACTGTCGGAGGGTCAGTACTGAGGGAGTGCCGCACTGTCGGAGTGTCAGTACTGAAGGAGTGCCGCACTATTGGCGGGTCAGTACTGAGGGAGCGCCGCACTGTCGGAGGGTCAGTACTGAGGGAGCGCCGCACTGTCGGTGGATCAGTACTGAGGGAGCGCCGCACTGTCGGACGGTCAGTACTGAGAGAGTGCCGCACTGTCGGAGGATCAGTACTGAAGGAGTATCGCACTGTCGGATGGTCAGTACAGAGGGAGCGCCGCAGTGTCGGAGGGTCAGTACAGAGGGAGCGCCGCAGTGTCGGAGGGTCAGTACTGAGGGAGTGCCTCACTGTTGGAGATTCAATACTGAAGTATTGTCGCACTGTCAGAGGGTCAGTTCTGAGGGAGTGCCGCACTGTCGGAGGGTCAGTACTGAGAGAGCGCCGCACTGTCATAGGGTCAGTACTGAGGGAGCGCCTCACTATCACAGGGTGAGTACTGTGGGAGCGCCACACTGTCGGAGGGTCAATACTGAGGGAGCACCGCAATGTCGGAGGGTCAGTATTGAGGGAGCGCCGCAAAGTCAGAGGGTCAGTACTGAGGGAGTGCCTCACTGTCGGATGGTCAGTATTGAGGGAGTGACGCACAGTGAGAGGGTCACTGCTGAGGGTGCGCTGCACTGTCGGAGGGTCAGCGCTGAGGGAGTGCTGCACTGTCGGAGAGTCAGTGCTGAGGAAGTGCTGCACTGTCGGAGGGTCAGCAGTGAGAGAGGACCACACTGTCGGAGGGTCAGTACTGAGGGAGCGCCGCACTGTGTGAGGGTCAGTACTGAGGGAGTGCCGCACTGTCGGAGGGTCAGTACTGAGTGATTGCTGTACTGTCGCAGGGTCAGGACTGAGGGAGTGCTGCACTGTTGGAGGTTCAGTGCTGAGGAGGTGCTGTACTGTCGGAGGGTTAGTACTGAGGGAGTGCTGCACTGTCGGAGGGTCAGTACTGAGGGAGCGCCTCACTGTGTGAGGGTCAGGACTGTGGGAGTGCTGCACTATCGGACGGTCAGTACTGAGGGAGCACCGCAATGTCAGAGGGTCAGTATTGAGGGAGCGCCGCAATGTCAGAGGGTCGGTACTGAGGGAGTGCCTCACTGTCGGATGGTCAGTATTTTGGGAGTGACGCACAGTGAGAGGGTCACTGCTGAGGGTGCGCTGCACTGTTGCAGGGTCAGTACTGAGGGAGTGACGCACAGTGAGAGGGTCACTGCTGAGGGTGCGCTGCACTGTCGGAGGGTCAGCGCTGAGGGAGTGCTGCACTGTCGGAGTGTCAGCAGTGAGAGAGGACCGCACTGTCGGAGGGTCAGTACTGAGGGAGCGCCGCACTGTGTGAGGGTCAGTACTGAGGGAGTGCCGCACTGTCGGAGGATCAGTACTGAAGGAGTATCTCACTGTCGGAGGGTCAGTACAGAGGGAGCGCCGCAGTTTCGGAGGGTCAGTACTGAGGGAGTGCCTCACTGTTGGAGAGTCAATACTGAAGTATTGCCGCACTGTCGGAGGGTGAGTACTGAGGGAGTGACGCACAGTGAGAGGGTCACTTCTGAGGGTGTGCTGCACTGTCGGAGGGTCAGCGCTGAGGGAGTGCTGCACTGTCGGAGTGTCAGTACTGAGGGAGTGCTGCACTGTCGGAGGGTCAGTGCTGAGGAAGTGCTGCACTGTCGGAGGGTCAGCAGTGAGAGAGGACCGCACTGTCGGAGGGTCAGTACTGAGGGAGCGCCGCACTGTGTGAGGGTGAGTACTGAGGGAGTGCCGCACTGTCGGTGGGTCAGTACTGAGTGAGTGCTGTACTGTCGCAGGGTCAGGACTGAGGGAGTGCTGCACTGTTGGAGGGTCAGTGCTGAGGAGGTGCTGTACTGTCGCAGGGTTAGTACTGAAGGAGTATCGCACTGTCGGAGGGTCAGTACAGAGGGAGCGCCGCTGTTTCGGAGGGTCAGTACTGAGGGAGTGCCTCACTGTTGGAGAGTCAATACTGAAGTATTGCCGCACTGTTGGAGGGTCAGTACTGAGGGAGTGCCGCACTGTTGGAGGGTCAGTACTGAGGGAGTGCCGCACTGTTGGAGGGTCAGTACTGAGGGAGTGCTGCACTGTTGGAGGGTCAGTACTGAGGGAGTGCTGCACTGTTGGAGGGTCAGTGCTGAGGAGGTGCTGTACTGTCGGAGGGTTAGTACTGAGGGAGTGCTGCACTGTCGGAGGGTCAGTACTGAGGGAGCGCCTCACTATGTGAGGGTCAGTACTGAGGGAATGCTGCACTGTCGGACGGTCAGTACTGAGGGAGCACCGCAATGTCGGAGGGTCAGTATTGAGGGAGCGCCGCAAAGTCAGAGGTTCAGTACTGAGGGAGTGCCTCACTGTCGGATGGCCAGTATTGAGGGAGTGACGCACAGTGAGAGGGTCACTGCTGAGGGTGCGCTGCACTGTCGGAGGGTCAGCGCTGAGGGAGTGCTGCACTGTCGGAGGGTCAGTGCTGAGGAAGTGCTGCACTGTCGGAGGGTCAGCAGTGTGAGAGGACCACACTGTCAGAGGGTCAGTACTGAGGGAGCGCCGCACTGTGTGAGGGTCAGTACTGAGGGTGTGCCGCACTGTCGGAGGGTCAGTACTGAGTGATTGCTGTACTGTCGCAGGGTCAGGACTGAGGGAGTGCTGCACTGTTGGAGGGTCAGTGCTGAGGAGGTGCTGTACTGTCGGAGGGTTAGTACTGAGGGAGTGCTGCCCTGTCGGAGGGTCAGTACTGAGGGAGCGCCTCACTGTGTGAGGGTCAGTACTGTGGGAGTGCTGCACTGTCGGACGGTCAGTACTGAGGGAGCACCGCAATGTCGGAGGGTCAGTATTGAGGGAGCGCCGCAATGTCAGAGGGTCAGTACTGAGGGAGTGCCTCACTGTCGGATGGTCAGTATTTTGGGAGTGACGCACAGTGAGAGGGTCACTGCTGAGGGTGTGCTGCACTGTTGGAGGGTCAGTACTGAGGGAGTGACGCACAGTGAGAGGGTCACTGCTGAGGGTGCGCTGCACTGTCGGAGGGTCAGTACTGAGGGAGCGCCGCACTGTCGGAGGGTCAGTACTGAGGGAGCGCCGCACTGTGTGAGGGTCAGTACTGAGGGAGTGCTGCAGTGTCGGAGGGTCAGTCCTGAGGTAGTGCCTCACTGTTGGAGGGTGAGTAATGAAGGAGTGTCGCACTGTCGGAGGGTCAGCACTGAGGGATTGTTGCACTGTCGGAGGGTCAGTACTGATGGAGAGCCGCACTGTCGTAGGGTCAGTACTGAGGGAGTGCAGTACTGTCGGAGGGTCAGTACTGAGGGAGTGCCGCACTGTTGAAGGGTCAGTACTGAGGGAGTGCCGCAATGTTGGAGGGTCAGTACTGAGGGAGCGCCGCACTGTCGGAGGGTCAGTACTGAGGGAGCGCCGCACTGTCGGAGGGTCAGTACTGAGGGAGTGCCGCACTGTCGGAGTGTCAGTACTGAAGGAGTGCCGCACTATTGGCGGGTCAGTACTGAGGGAGCGCCGCACTGTCGGAGGGTCAGTACTGAGGGAGCGCCGCACTGTCGGTGGATCAGTACTGAGGGAGCGCCGCACTGTCGGACGGTCAGTACTGAGAGAGTGCCGCACTGTCGGAGGATCAGTACTGAAGGAGTATCGCACTGTCGGATGGTCAGTACAGAGGGAGCGCCGCAGTGTCGGAGGGTCAGTACAGAGGGAGCGCCGCAGTGTCGGAGGGTCAGTACTGAGGGAGTGCCTCACTGTTGGAGATTCAATACTGAAGTATTGTCGCACTGTCAGAGGGTCAGTTCTGAGGGAGTGCCGCACTGTCGGAGGGTCAGTGCTGAGGGAGCGCCGCAGTGTGTGAGGGTCAGTACTGAGGGAGTGCTGTACTGTCAGAGGGTCAGTACAGAGGAAGTGTCGCACTGTCCGAGGTTCAGTGCTGAGGAAGTGCTGCACTGTTTTGAGGGTCCGTACTGAGGGTGCAGCACGTTGTCGGAGTGTCAATACTGAAGGAGCGCCGCACTGTTGGAGGGTCAGTACTGAGTGAGTGCCTCACTGTCGGAGGGTCAGTACTGAGGGAGCGCCGCACTGTCGGAGGGTCAGTACTGAGGGAGTGCCGCACTGTCGGAGGGTCAGTACTGAGGGAGTGCCGTACTGTCAGAGGGTCAGTACTGAGGGAGTGCCGCACTGTCGGAGGGTCAGTACTGAGGGAGCGCCGCACTGTCAGTGGGTCAGTACTGAGGGAGTGCCGCACTGTCGGAGGGTCAGTACTGAGGGAGCGCCGCACTGTCAGAGTGTCAGTACTGAGGGAGTCCCGCACTGTCGGAGGGTCAGTACTGAGGGTGCGCCGCACTGTCGGAGGGTCAGTACTGAGGGAGCGCCGCGCTGTCTGAGGGATAGTACTGAGGGAGTGCCGCGCTGTCGGAGGGTCAGTACTGAGGGAGCGCCGCGCTGTCGGAGGGTCAGTACTGAAGGAGCGCCGCGCTGTCGGAGGGTCAGTACTGAGGGAGTGCCGCACTGTCAGAGGGTCAGTACTGAGGGAGCACCGCACTGTCGGAGGGTCAGTACTGAGGGAGCGCCACACTGTCGGAGGGTCAGTGCTGAGGGAGAGCCGCACTGTTGGAGGGTCAGTTCTGAGGGAGTGCCGCACTGTCGGAGGGTCAGGACTGACGGAGCTCTGCACTGTCGGAGGGTCAGCACTGAGTGAGCGCCGCACTGTTGGAGGGTCAGTACTGAGGGAGTGCCACACTGTCAGATGGTCACTACTGAGGGAGTGCCGAACTGTCGGAGGGTCCGTACTGAGGGAGTCCCGCACTGTCGGAGGGTCAGTACTGAGGGAGTGCTGCACTGTCAGATGGTCACTACTGAGGGAGTGCTGCACTGTCGGAGGGTCAGTGCTGAGGGAGCGCCGCACTGTCGGAGGGTCAGCACTGAGGGAGTGCCGCACTGTCGGAGGGTCCATACTGAGGGAGCGCCGCACTGTCGGAGTGTCAGTACTGAGGGAGTCCCGCACTGTCGGAGGGTCAGTACTGAGGGTGCGCCGCACTGTCGGAGGGTCAGTACTGAGGGAGCGCCGCGCTGTCTGAGGGATAGTACTGAGGGAGTGCCGCGCTGTCGGAGGGTCAGTACTGAGGGAGCGCCGCGCTGTCGGAGGGTCAGTACTGAGGGAGCGCCGCGCTGTCGGAGGGTCAGTACTGAGGGAGTGCCGCACTGTCAGAGGGTCAGTTCTGAGGGAGCACCGCACTGTCGGAGGGTCAGTACTGAGGGAGCGCCACACTGTCGGAGGGTCAGTGCTGAGGGAGAGCCGCACTGTTGGAGGGTCAGTTCTGAGGGAGTGCCGCACTGTCGGAGGGTCAGTACTGACGGAGCTCTGCACTGTCAGAGGGTCAGCACTGAGTGAGCGCCGCACTGTTGGAGGGTCAGTACTGAGGGAGTGCCGCACTGTCAGATGGTCACTACTGATGGAGTGCCGCACTGTCGGAGTGTCCGTACTGAGGGAGTCCCGCACTGTCGGAGGGTCAGTACTGAGGGAGTGCTGCACTGTCAGATGGTCACTACTGAGGGAGTGCTGCACTGTCGGAGGGTCAGTGCTGAGGGAGCGCCGCACTGTCGGACGGTCATTACTGAGGGATTGCCGCACTGTTGTAGGGTCAGTACTGAGGGAGTGCCGCACTGTCGGAGGTTCAGTCCTGAGGGAGTGCCGCACTGTGTGAGGGTCAGTTCTGAGGGAGTGCTGCAGTGTCGGAGGGTCAGTCCTGAGGTAGTGCCTCACTGTTGGAGGGTGAGTAATGAAGGAGTGTCGCACTGTCGGAGGGTCAGCACTGAGGGATTGTTGCACTGTCGGAAGGTCAGTACTGATGGAGAGCCGCACTGTCGGAGGGTCAGTACTGAGGGAGTGCAGTACTGTCGGAGGGTCAGTACTGAGGGAGTGCAGTACTGTCGGAGGGTCAGTACTGAGGGAGTGCCGCAATGTTGGAGGGTCAGTACTGAAGGCGTGCCGCACTATTGGAGGGTCAGTACTGAGGGAGCGCCGCACTGTCGGAGGGTCAGTACTGAGGGAGCGCCGCACTGTCGGAGGGTCAGTACTGAGGGAGTGCCGCACTGTCGGAGTGTCAGTACTGAAGGAGTGCCGCACTATTGGCGGGTCAGTACTGAGGGAGCGCCGCACTGTCGGAGGGTCAGTACTGAGGGAGCGCCGCACTGTCGGTGGATCAGTACTGAGGGAGCGCCGCACTGTCGGACGGTCAGTACTGAGAGAGTGCCGCACTGTCGGAGGATCAGTACTGAAGGAGTATCGCACTGTCGGATGGTCAGTACAGAGGGAGCGCCGCAGTGTCGGAGGGTCAGTACAGAGGGAGCGCCGCAGTGTCGGAGGGTCAGTACTGAGGGAGTGCCTCACTGTTGGAGATTCAATACTGAAGTATTGTCGCACTGTCAGAGGGTCAGTTCTGAGGGCGTGCCGCACTGTCGGAGGGTCAGTACTGTGAGAGCGCCGCACTGTCACAGGGTCAGTACTGAGGGAGCGCCTCACTATCACAGGGTGAGTACTGTGGGAGCGCCACACTGTCGGAGGGTCAATACTGAGTAAGTGCCGCACTGTCAGAGGGTCAGTGCTGAGGGAGCGCCGCAGTGTGTGAGGGTCAGTACTGAGGGAGTGCTGTACTGTCAGAGGGTCAGTACAGAGGAAGTGTCGCACTGTCCGAGGTTCAGTGCTGAGGAAGTGCTGCACTGTTTTGAGGGTCCGTACTGAGGGTGCACCACATTGTCGGAGTGTCAATACTGAAGGAGCGCCGCACTGTTGGAGGGTCAGTACTGAG